>CAJVPJ010000627.1:0-20486 GCA_910592205.1 Paraglomus occultum | reverse complement strand
TATGCCCAACAAATTGAAGAAGCCCATGTGGACGCGACTTACAAAACAGCTAAAGGTCGCTTCGAATTATATGGCGTTGTCGGAGAAATCAATGGAAGTGGATTTCCTCTTGCGTACTGTTTAACGGATACGAGTAGACATTTGGGTAATAATGAGTCCATTCGGACACAATTACTCATAGAATTCTTCCAGGCGCTTAGGAATCAAAGCCTAATACCAAAGTTTATTTTTACCGATAAAGACTTTGCTGAAATCAATGCTGCACAATTAGTGTGGAGATACTCACAAACAAGGCTGTGTTTATGGCACATAAAAAGAGCAATTCTAACTCGGTTACGAAGCAAAAAGGAACAGCAAAGGTTTGCATATATTAAAGAGAGTAACCTTAAACGATTCCCTTTATCGATCCAACATTTCGACCAATACCTGGAAGCACATCATTATTTTGTCCCGTATTCTTACACAAGTCAGTTGTAACTCTGATAGAAAGACATTTTAATCTGCATCCATTGATGCCAATTGATGTGAGTGGTGGTTCTTTGACGCCTGATCAAATTCACTACAATTCAACAAAAAAATTCTATGATTTTTGCAGATTAAATAATCTTTCAGCATTATGGCTTTACCTATTTTCATGTTGGTATTCTCTCTGGGCTCGCTCATGTCACCCACAAATACCTTTCAGCAAAACAACGATGATGATTGAAGCACATTGGAAAGTTCTAAAACGTGATTACCTGTATCGCTTCAACTAACCGCGTTTGGATTATGTAATCTATATCATATGCGAGCATCTTCTTTCGCAGCAGAAGAATCGGCTTCTACAATTACTAAACGGCCGTCAATACCCACATTGGTGGGAAGAATTTAAAAGGAAATAGAACAATAGAACAAAGATATTTTTCTACTATCTCTGGGGAAAAGTATTATACATCAGATGCTTCATGGGTATGTAGTTGTCCCAATTTTCTGCAAAACCGATTTCTGTTGTGTAAACATTTGGTAATTACTGCTAGCGGGTGTTCCAAACGGTTAATCTACAATGAAATCAGAAGAGGCAGGGAACGTCCATTTATTAGATTTGTAAAAGACGATCATAGAGAATCGGAACAAGAGTAATGAAAATAGTATGGATATGCTTCGATTAGAGCAAGTAACCAATAAAAATTATATAGATTCGGTTCACTTGCAAGAACCCATTGACAACGCCACAGTTTCCGAATCTCCCGAGATCGATGTTGAGCAGCTACGGCACGAGATCCAAACGCGAAAAGAATTTTTAGATCATTTAACGGCAGAATTTGAACAGAAAAATTACCAGCATGTCCAAGCGCTACTAAATAATACAAAACGGATTAATGATATTATGGGTGACATCCAGGTAGCAAGAGAAAAACGTAAGCGAGCTAGAACATGGAAAGATTTTAAACCGTGGACAATGTTTTTAAAATAAATAAAGAATGAGAATAAGATTAGCTGCTATGCATGGTGTGAGAAGCTATGTAGTTTTTCAACTCATTACGTGACTTGCAGTTACGTATAATAATAAGAAAATTGTCCTTCCAAAATAGTAGCGAGGGGACGGCAATTCCGCAAGGCAATTTCTGGAAATGATCTACGGATCAGCGGCGGAATTCGCTGTGTGAGTTATTAAAACGCGTTGCACATTAATATAAAATCGTACTTTTATTGATGAGATCCCGTTCACCATTTTTTCATTAATTGCTTCGCACCTCTTTCGCATCGACTTTACTAAATTTCTTAAGACATCGTGGGTAGTGGCCTGGTGGTTCAATTGCTGGTTTATTAGGCTTATTCTCCTCAGAAAGAACGGAAAAATGATCAACTTTTCGTTTTTGAATAGTTCCTCACAGTCAATATTAGCATAATCTACTAAAACCAAAAGAGTTTTGATTGGTGAATGAAAATAAGTAAAAATATTATCTCGGGAAAGAATTCGATACTTTTCTAATTGATTTAAACTAACTTTCTCCCATTCCTCAACCATAAAACGCTTTTATTCACCGGCTGTTTCGAGGCGTTCTCTTTCCACCCTGGCTTAACAATAGTCCAGAGGTGTTGAGCTCAGGACTGTTACTCGGCTGGTCAATAATGGCGTTGTTCTTTTTTTGATAGTATTTGATACAGAAAGCTACGTACGCGTATTTTGTTATGTCGATTTTTTGTAACACCTATCGCGAGGAACAACAAGGTGCTCGCTAAAGCGCCAGTCTACATTACAAGCAGAGAAAGCCCAAGTCGAAGGTTATTGAGGGTGGGTTATAGCACAAATGTACCACCGCATTCACAGACAGAGATCACGTTAAGCACAATATGCGAACGCCTTGCGCTTGTAGCATTACACCGCTTCTCCTTCGTAAACTTTCATTCATGCCAACTTATAATTCGTTCGTGTTATTATTATGAAAAAATTAGAGAAAGCCCCCGGAGTTGATGGGCAAAGCAAGGAATGAATTTATTAATGTAATCACTGGATATGAGGAAACATCAGAACATATGTTTCCAAGTGTGTGAAAGGCTCGCATTGTGATGAGAGAGTATGGATCAGAGATACTGGCAGACGAATCCAGATAGATGCTTTCTTTAATTGTCGTTACGTTTCAAGAAATTTCTTATCCGTCTGTTAACTTAACAAAGATTAAGATAAGCTTCACGATTCTTTCCAGCATATTTTTCCTTGTTTCATTGATGTCATCAAAACTATTTATATTGTTGTGATGCAAGTGGTTGGCTTTCATGTTGTGTATTTCGCAGTGAACTGGAAAGCTTTTTTAGCATGTGCAAACACATCTCTGGTACTTGCTTTTTCTCCTAGTCTATTAAAGCATAGTATAGTTTTTTTTTATCAAGGACATTCACTTGTTTTCTGATAAATATGAATATACCCCCGGGACACAATATTAATACAGCATCTAATTAATCATATAGGATATATGCATTATGCGGTTTGAAAGCTATTAATAAAAACCTCTGAATTCTTTACGACTGGTGGGCTGATCAAAACCTCTATATATGTAAGCGTCGAGAGATTCATCTTGTACTCTCGTGACCACCTCGATAAGTTTAATCTGTTAAAAGATTGTTGCTTCAGGATATTCTAGACATCGTCCAGTCCACTTACAGGGGTTGTAAAGAGTCATTTAATTTATTATTGTTGTTAACTTCATTTTTTAGAGCGTCTAGATGTTGTATTGTACTCGTGTTATCAGGCATATCCCCGTGAAGTTTACGCTATAAAATAAGACATGGTTAATAAACGGCCACATAATATGTATAATGATGTACAAATGAACCTCACCATCCGATTCGTCTTCCCGATACCAAGCCTAATCAATTCATGTGAGCATAATGTCAATAATATCCCATGAAAAAATAACAGATTGCGCAATGAATTGGTGATACGCTTACTTTGGAAGTCCCCGATTGAGTCCCTCTAACAAGACGCACGCCTTGCATAGTTCGTTCGATGACATGTATCCGCAACGTTTACACGTGCCTTGAACTGGGAGTTTGACATCTTGTTTGATTTGAAAAGCTTCACCAGAATGTATAATGTCTAGACAGAGAATGTGTTGGAAATTACTTTTTGTTCATGGGGCACGCGTTTACAAATACGAGTTGCAATATGGCAGGTATGGCTTACCTATTATAGTACTCGGCCTTATCGATTCTAAATCCTTTAGAAACGTTCGTGCATATCCTCTGTAGGCGTTTGGCGAGTACACACATTCCGTCGAAAAGTAGTCCAACTTTTTAAAATATGCATACCTATACACGAAAAAGAAATCGTTAAAAATCAGACAAAGTTGCGTAAATCATTCACACGGACAAATCATTTCTGAATTCGACACGTTTTTTGACATTACATGACAATTTCCTTCTCGTATGTATACTTGAACGGTTTCGATCTCTTTATACGTTCATCGCCGGTTGTCACTATCTCGGTACACCTCTGAAGACGCGCGATATCTCCGCGAAGGACTATAAAAGGTAAAAACATTTGTGTTTGAATAGATCCCGACTGTTGCCAAAAACTCGATTTTTTTTTTATCTCGTATCAATACGCGCTTACATAACGTTACGTACTGTTCATGAGAACCGTTTCGGCGATATCGTCTGCATTGTGTCCAGTAATTATGTGATCGACGTTAAGCAACATTGCTCCACGGTCAAGTGCTTGACGGCGAAAGACCCCGCAAAATGTACCTAGGTATCGAAAAGAGTTTTAGAATGTGATTTCGATCACCAGCCATTCGATACAAGTTACATGCAGGTATTTACAATTGTTCTTTAGCCCAACTTCTTTAACAATCTCATCCATGGACCATCCATACAATTGACGGTATGACACTATTTCGAGCGGAAGATCGTATTGTTGCTGATTCCGCTTGACCGTCTAATGGGTAATTTAGAGTGAGAATGATGAAAAGTAGCAGAAAGCAAAAAACCCAATATGGAGTTTTAGCAACGTTCACCTCTAACGAATCGTCTCGATAACCAGTTATCCCCTCGTCAACAGACAACAGAAACAGATTCAATCCATAGTTGTATCTATTATTCAATAGCTTTATTACGTATGCTAACACGGTCGAATCTGAATAGAAAAAAGTTCGCACAGCTCAATTAATCCTAGATCAAGCCATTTCAGAAACGAAAAGTAAATTATTTTCTCTTTCTCCTTCTCGTTTCAACTAACGACCCATATCGATATACGCAAATTCATACCTTTTCCGCCCGACGCAGCAATAGCGATTCTATCCCCAGGCTTAAACAATTTATTGTCTATAATGGTATGATGAATTTCAGTCTCAAACACATGATAGAAACATTCTTTGCATATTTGCTGAGAAGTTTTGGGTCGTTTCAAAATGGCCTTATTTCTATTACAAAGAACGCAAATCTTCATTATTAAATATTTGGAGAGCTTTTTGACAAAAGTTCCCCTTTTATAATTTTTGCACGTGTTATGTATCACGTGTGCTGAATAACGCCGTCAACACTATGTTAAAACCTTTGCCCCCGTTTAATTTATTTTCGAAATACTTTATTAGTTATTCACGTAATTTTTTTTTACCAAAAAACGAATTTAAATGGTTAAAAAAAAAGGGTCAGTTATCATAACATAGAGACGTTGGCACTCAAGTGCGCAACATTGAATCAGCTATAAACGAAAAACTAAAGTAATCTTAAAATCGAAAAATTGGTTCAATTGTTATTCTGAGGCTTGAATATTGAAAGTTAATAAAGTGGGAGAAAGAATGAAAAAAGAAAAAGTAAATAACAATATTTATGCAAGAGTTTGTATTTAAATTTTAAGGGCCTAATTGCACACTAAATATGCAATGAGTAAATATATTACAATGCCCTTTGCCAGACTTACATGCTGACTGTATCGCACATTTATTTGCAAACCTGTTTATCAACTGTTTGGCATCGGATTGTAATATATACCATTTGATGAAAGATCCTCTGCATTAGTTATGCAACTTGTCGAAGCATTTGTGATCGATGGTGGTGGTGGCGGCGGTGGTGGTACACCACAGTTGTATAATTCTTCATACTTGCAATGCATTCCATTTACATTATTTGGTACGGTTGCAGGCACGTATCCGTGAAAAGAATTTGCCTCGACGTATATGGCGTCAGTGCCCGAATATGGTTTCGGAAACGTGTAAAATACGTATGGCTGTTGTTCTTGTGATAGTGACGGTTGTGCTTGTGATAGTGACGGTTGTTCTTGTGGTAGGGGTGGTTGATAGACAGTCGTCGAGCCAGACGGAGACATGGATGTATACATATTGGGAGGAGAAAATGTCGTCGACATTGGAGGTTGAGGTGAAAATGAGGATGGTACAATTGGAGGAGAAAAGGACGTGGTCGAAGCAAATGAAAAATGTTGTGGAGATGGTATAGTCAGAGCAGAGTTTGTATGCGGATGCGGTAACGCCGAATGTGGATTAGCGCTGCTGCTGTTGTTGTTGCTGCTGCTGCTGCTGTTGTTGACATGCAACCAATTGTTTACAGATTTGTAGTTAGGATATGGGTCAGGTTTTGAGTTACGTGACGCAGCAAACATGACTTCTGCTATAGCGGCCAGTCTAGGATCGATCTGTTTGCCGTTGTTGCCGTTGCCGTTGTTGCCGCTGTTACGTAATTTATGTTTTATTGACGGTGAATTTTTGCTGCCGGTATTTGCGTCGGTATCGTCATTACCATCGACATCGCTTACGAATTTAAGTTCCGTTACCGTTTCACGGCAAGCTTGTTCGTTTTTTTTGATCTTCTTGTTGTTTGTCTTGCGAGGATTGGACTTTTTCGGCTGATACACATAATTCGGGTACTCTTTCATGTGACGAAGCTTTTCTCTGTCGGCAATTTTTTCCCACTTGAACCTGACCTCTTCCGATTCTTTCCACCACAGCATAGAGACTATTTTAGAGACCTGGGCGTTTGTTAGATCCTTGTATTTGGCCATGACGTCTTTTTGCTTAAATTTTCTGTAGAGAATAAATGCGTTAGGTGGACGTGGTATGCGCATTAGTTTGGCATATCGATGACGCCTACGACATCTTCTGTGAACGGTTGCGGGATGATCAGTATCGGGAAGAGTATTGTGGGTCGTTGTTGGCGGAGTATCGAACATGATTAGGCCACAATAATGATTTTGTTCCATGTTTGAAGTGGGGTAAGATGAGCCCAAGCGCCCAACTGGGGGGCTTTATATGTTGGTTAAAATTGATGTATTAAACAAGTAGTATTTAATATAACAATCGTAGAAAGAAAGAGGACAATAATTGATTCAATTACAATACATCAGCAATTGCATACTACAATAAAGCATTGCGCGTATTATATTAGTAGAATCAAAGTAGTTTTTATTATACATGTATACGCATAATAAGTGTCTCCAACGTTTAGATAAATACCTATTTCTATGCAAATAGAACGCACATTTTGATCCCAATTCGGGAGGTTCTATTTAATATGAACACGGACATGTATTAAATTATAATAATTTCAAAAGACCAATGAATGGTTGGGGGGTTGACAACAAAGAACAGTCACGCAACTAACAGCTTAATCGATTATCCTATCAAAGACGCGCACTAGGACAAATAAAGACAGGAATGAAAAATCGACGGTTACAATGGATGTTGGGAATAAGATTTATGCGTACCATAAGTACATTATTTTATGCATTAACTTTATTTTGATGACTTTTCTCACGAGGCACAGACAGTACATATCCTGACAAGCGATCGGTTTCTCTGAACAGGTGGGAAAACAAGTTGGCAATTAATTGATCGACTGCGTGTTGTCCTTTGAAATAGAAGAGTGCTAATTACGACCAAGCGTACCAAATTAATACAGAATTACGAGAAAAAGAACTTGATTACCGAATATCTTTGTGTTATTTATAGTAGTCATGGCTTATTTGAAACATTGCGCAATTTCAGTATATCCAACAATCGAATTGTTGACCACATGTTAATTGTTTACAAGGGATGCAGCATCATGTATCTTTCTGCAAATCCGGTGTGGTTACTCATATTGTCAAACACATTAATCGTAAATGTATCTATCGATCATTCATGTTGGCGATGATGTCTGTAATAAATATCATGAATATCATGAATATCATAAACCTTATTATGATACTCGAATAAGACATTGATAAGTAACAAAATTAATGGCAATAACGTGGATGAGGAAAGACGTTGTCTGCAATACGAACGTTCGACATGCTTCCATTGAATGCCGAAAACTTAATTTAACGGGATCACCAAATGCCCCGATTGCATCTGTGCAACTTTCTAGCATCAGAAATAACTCCAAACGGTACATATTTTGCAGTTCCCATGCACATGCCGTAACACTGCCCCACAGACAATATATTTTGGTAACATGTATACCGGAGAAAAAAAAAATTTTATTTTTCCTACGAATATTACATAAATTAGTGTTTTTAGAACAAGGGACTAGAATATCACCCCCGAGGATATAGAATATAAATATTACACATGTACTCTTTGCCGTGAACATTGTTGTCTGTATCCATGATATCAATTTGTCATTTCCTACAAAGAAGACAAACCATAAGTACGTATTTTTGAACGTGCAGATGTGAGAATACGAATGTACAAGCGTGCAGATATGCAGTGGAGCAAGAAAATGCATACGTTATTTCAGCATTCTACCAATGTCATGGATCGATAATCTTAGGAGTGTATGGAAATTGACTTTTAAAGACGAGAATACGTCAAACGATGATCATTCTACTTCTCGTTTTATTCACAAATAATACATTCTCTTTTGCCAAGTTTTTTTTTTGCTTGCACATATTCTTTAGATCATATATTTGGCTATTGTGGTTGGTGCTTGTTATGTCAAAGAAAGTGAGTTTCATAATAATTTGGTATGTCAGTGTATTTTCATTGTTTAAGTAAAATCTATAGTAACAGTAAATTTATAATACTAAATTTATGTATGTTTGACATGTAACTAACATTTACTGCGCAGCTAACGAACGGGAAGGAGTACTTTCGATAACCGTATCAATTTACTGGTAAAAGTTTGTCACATAAGTAATTATAATACAGTAATTGCTCATTATACTATCTTATGTCTTTGTCTTGACTTTCAACTATGCCATAGATATGCCATACTTGTTAAGATACAATTATTATTTGCGAGAACAATATTTAATATGCCGAGTGGTGGGAGTATTATGGTGAACGTCAAATTAATAACACGGGGCAACAATGAATAATAATATAAAAAAATATGCATGCAAGAATATGTCGCCAGTACAGATCGAAATATTGGTAAGTTAAAGTATAATGTCATTGGTATGTATAATCTATTTTTATCAATTACACTGTATGTCTGCAACGTTTTAGTAAATATATGAAACTAACTTTAACACTAAGTCGCTTGCTTGGGAACCATTCAAACATACTTTGATCCTGTCCCCCATCCATTTCATCGATTGTTGCCGAATATTACTTCACACGCCCAGTACTCACATATGTGGTAATGTATACTTTATTTATATTTATAACAATAGAACTATATGAAGATTTGTGTGGCGGTGGGTGATACTACTGAAAGAAAGCAATGGAACAAGAACGAGAACAAAGGCCATGAGAATCTGTAAAAAATTAGCAAGTACGTAAACAGAAGACAGAAGACCAGGTCTGTCTCGTCATACAGACTGTATTGATCAATATTTGATTGTATGGATGTGAGTTGATATATATGGTTTAAACAAGCAGCTTGAGGCTGTGTCGAGATATCAATGTAGACAGTCAACTATTGTAGTTATGATGTTATATTGCACATGCGATGATGTAATTACAGTCATGTAATGACACATGACAATAATCTTTCGATTTATTTTGCGCGTTCGTCGGCCATGACATTATCACATGACATTAAACAATCCAATTAAATCGAGTGATCAAAAAAGGTTAACATCTCCGCCAACAGGAATAATGAAACGTACAATTGTCAGGCATGTATTTCAAATATTCTTCAAATAACACGCGCAGTATATTATATACAGTTCGGATTGTGGGTAGAAATAAATTCACACAGATCCAGCATGCTATACACTTTGCCGTAGTGATTATTGTCCAAATATGTTATAAGCATAATGTATTTGAACATTAACAAAATAATAAAAGTAACTCTGTAAAGACTAAAGTAACATTTATTTTCGGGCTTATCTATACATCTTTCATCATAAACAAGGAAAGACTGGTTTTCCACGTCAAGAGTCCCGAAATATCAATTACATTTTACTAACATGAAAATCATTAGATTTAATGTAAAAATGCTAAAAAATGGCAACTGCTTTACTCTCACTTCCAAACTAAACCCGTTTTGCGTTTTCAATTTTTACCGGAGCAAGCCCAAATAGTTCGTCAATTCATAAATAATCTGACTCTGCAGTTTGCTTTTGCTAGTTCTTATTACTTTCACACTTAAAGTAATTCGTAATAAAAGGCGAATGCGCCATGATAATCCGGAATGCATGTGCGAATAAACGACATGATTATTTGGCATTGTAACAAAATGTCCATTACATATAATCAACAGTTTTGTTCTTACTTCAACTTTCAGTCGGCATGTGACATGACGATCATCGAGCCACTCATTATTCCAGCCAATAGAAAACCAGATCTCGTTTTGGTCAACTGAAACGCGTATTTCAGTATTTCTATTCATCTTTTTTCATTCTATTTCAAAACGTATAATCCCTTTACTTTAATATTAGCTTAACTATGGAGGCAATGATGGCAGAGTTCAATAGAAAGTTACAAGACCTCAGAACATCGCTGCTGCTACGTGTAGACGGTAATTATCCTACTGTTCACGTCTCCTCTGTTACTCGTAAGAACCCACACTCACTGTTCAGTTCTTTTCCATATGAAAGAACCGAATGAAGAAATGAATTTGATACTTTTGAATATGCACAACATACTAGGCGAACTTGAAAATCATGTATCTTACATGTCGTCGTTTCTGTCTGAGGAAAGGGTTTCTATTGATCTTGCTCAGGTATGTGTTGATATTGCATTGTTACGATCATGTTTAAGCGCCAGATTGAAGTTGTGTATATATTATGTAGGACATTACATATAGATTGAAAGCACAGTACAGATGTCTTGAACGTATACAAAGCAATCTACCTAAACATCTGCCCGGGACTGCGGATGCGGCTATCAGACAAGCTCTGACAGAGAATCAGTTTTCAGAATCACAATCGCAATCGCAATCACAAACGCAGTCGAAATTGCAAACACAGAAAAAACAGAAATCAGGGTACTTATTGAATCTTTGACCTTATGAATTCACGCAACCGAACGCAGATTCACTAACAGATGCATTCAAGTGTCAAGAGCAAGAGATTACAGAAACCCGTTACCAAGACCACGAAAAGAACACAAGAAAATGACGACTCGGACCGATTACCCAAAGTATCGTATGTGACAATATCAGAGTTTGAGAATGTCCCAAAGTAATATCATATAATCATTGTTTCTGTGGGTTGACCATATTCTGTGTTCCGACTCTTAATATGGCTATTTCTTTTTGTTTTGCATCGCAGATACATTGTGAAAAGGTTAACGCGTGAGAAAATAAACGAAGCCATAGACGATATCAACAAAGTCTTTGGTGAAAAGTATCGGATACTCAGAATGAGTCCGAGTTCCATGTCTCAGAATATGAAAGCTCGATATTGGGTAAATAACTACAGTGTTTTTGACATGGTTATTTGCCATCTTACTTATTCTGCGATTATGTGTTTGGAACTTGCAGGAATACAAGGAATCATACATTGATGAAACCAAGGGTACTTACATCATCCATATTTATTGATGCTTAACAACTGCATAATATTATACCACACGTACTCATCCAACGAATTACTGACACGCGTCCATCATGCAGAACGACCGTATATAACAGAAAAAGATTTAAAGTCATCAAACGTTCGAATAAAATTCAAACCAGACATTGCTGGCAAAACCGTCTTGGCACTGTTAAGACACATTGGAAGGATAAAGGAGATAAGAGGCGGCGGATATACGCGATATGTGTTGACTGGATGATTAGACTTGAATAATTATAAAGCGGACGAGAAGGTAAGGCCAGTAGGGAGAGGGGGAGGGGGAGGGGGGGTATAATGGATTTGCAAGAGTTTAGGTTGAGTAATGTTAATATTGTGTTTAATAAATCAATGAGTCATCCGAGAATGAGACGTATCACTCAAAGCAGCGAATTGCAAAAATGAAAAGGAATACGTCAATAATGACGCACATTGTGACAAACGTGTTGAACTGTTATCTCTGGTAACATTAACTGTCGCAATATAAGCATATAGCAAGGAATGTATAGTTTAAATAACTCCAGCCAAGATTGAGCGTTCAAGCACATTAATGATAATCAACTTTTATTCACATTAATTTTGATACAAATATTAGAAACAATAACATAATATATCGTAAACCAAAGAGTCCGTTCCATATTAATGGGTTTCCTTGTCCTTCACGATAATAACTGTACAGTCACAGTTATGACTACAATAGTCACTAACCGAGCCGAGAATGGTTCTACACGAGCGCATAAAAAGAGAATTAGGGAAGTGTAACAAACCAAATGTTGAATGTTTAACCATACATTCGGATGTCTTACCGCTTGAATACACCAAGACCACGGGAACCAATAACAAGTGCATCCGCTTTGAGTTCGGTTACTTTACGAACCAGTTCATCTCGTGCATCACCTCGCATGGCTATTGCTTTACATTCAAACTGATACGTATAACGATAAAATTAGTTGCAATACATGTAATCACTCAAGTCACAAACCACAAAAAAATAAATAAATACTTACACCCTGAGCCTTTAACTTGCTGGCAAAGTCTTTCAATAGTGAATGACTGTTTGCTCGATACTATTTTTAAAAAGGATTTGACAATTAGCCAATAATTCTCCGTCACATCTAATCGACCCATTTAACAACATCTCCCCGTCAAATCTTACCTGCTCTTCGAGATTACTGACTACTTCGCTAAAGTCCATGTAAGCCGCACCAATAGCTATAAAAAGACGCGAAATGCATGTTGATAAATATTCATGTACGGAGACTAATATACAGGATGCAAATGGTTTTTACCGGCTGGCTCACCATATGGTCCCGGAACTGTCGGGACTGGACGTACGTTTACTAGAACGACCTTGGGAAACGATGGGGGAGAATGATAAAAATTATTAAGATTACGTCGATTAAAACCATGCGACTTATCAACGTGTATGCAACTTTGTCTCTACCTTGTCACCCTTTTTTCTGAGAAAGTTTTTTACCGCCCAATCGAACGCATGATGTGAATGTGTAGAATGATCGATTGCAATGATAATTACACGACTATCAGGGTCGTTCGTACTTTCATTAACGGTATTTACAAGTTCTGTATCGTGGTACTCGGTTTGAGTTGCTGTTACTTCTGCCATTGTATTTTAACTTTTTAGAAAATGATGATTTGAAAGTTTTCTTGCTTGACACTTTGGACTTTCTCTGCGTTTTATTTATACAGTTCCCAGGGTGATGTCATGTCATATGTTTGTGTAGCATACTCAATGTTTAAAATCATGCCACTCTGTAAATTGTAACTCACGCCATCCAAATGATGTCACCGTAACACATCACACGATTTATTATTGGACAACGGTATCTTGCGTGATATATAATTCCGAAAGAGATTCAGTTCCCACGATTTTAAGATTCTTTTCGTTTGCCAAATGGAGAAGGCAAATGAAACAAAAGGACACAGAGATATCTTTCACCTTGCGATCGGAATAATTCTTTTTCACGTTTTGAATTACTGACGTAAAATTCGTCTCACATTGTACAGAATTCGTCTAGAAAGGCAAGTGACAATACGTCAGAAATAAATATAAGAATAATGTTTCGGATAAACAAATGCCGAAGGTCGGTAAGATGGAACGCGCCAGGTCCGTCGTAACGCAGAACCTCGAAGCCATCCAATCCAATTCACTTGACAAAATCTCATACTGACCTCGCCTGCGTTGTCTTCATTAACCAATGTCTTCCAAATATTTTCCTTTAATTTTTTAACGTCAACTCTCTTCGCCGTCTTTGCATAATTGACAAATTCGGGCCGCACTCGTGATGCCTGTTCACCGATACAATCATCAAAGTCAAACCAATCGTCATCATTGTCGGCATCAACGGCATTCGTGGCATTGGTTCCCCTAAAGAATCCAGCATCGCTAAACTGATCGTCTGCGTGTGTGGCCCAAAACTCGGCTGATACATCTGGAGCTGAATCGTCCCCAAACTCTGGAATCTGATCTTTTAACGAGTATGTGAAGTGTAGATGATTAGCATAAACCAGGATAACGGTTAAGTTAAATGACACACATGGGACTATATGAATTGTCGTTGTTGCTTACCATTCGGTCTATCTTCTTCAACGGCACGCCTTATGCCCAACTACCAAATCAAATGATAATCAGTACTTCCCCGAAATGGCAACATTTTAGATCGATCATATATATCCATTTACCTTACAACGTGGCTTGATAAACAATTGCAACAACTGCTTCGAGTTGAAATGTATGTCATCCGGTAATAAATACCTGTGCCCACTCTTTTCCACGGCTTTGGGTAGATTAATCGATGTAGTAGCCGGAACGAATAGTCTGCTTCCGTCCGTATTATCACTATGGAAATCCACGAAAAAGGGTTCTTTCGCTGGGCGTCTTCTCGGCTGTCTGTCTTCTTGCTCATTTTCGCCGTCGCCGTCATTAGAATTACCAGTAACGTCTTCGCCATTACCGTTACCATTCCCACCACGCCCTCTCCCACCCGATCGGATCTTCCAATGCTCGGGCCCAGCCCAGTTTCGTAAGAATGCCGAATCAAAATATGAAAACATGTTGTCGTCAACGGCCATTCCCATTATGATATCTCTTTCAGTAAATACTGGTCGATTTCTGTTATTAGGTGTTGGGCTGGAAGGTGGAAATGCATCTGTCTCTGTTACAAGAAAGGGATTTTCTAGACTATCGTTAAATGCGTCGTCTAGTATGTCCGCGTCTGTAGTCATCATTGCGTCAATATCATCAGTGGTGTTGAACATGTTGAATTGTGGGGCCGAAGGCGAAGCAATGAAATGGGACGGAAGATTGGAAGTGTCAAACGTGGAGGAAGGGTGGAAGTTGAATGACTTTAACGTTGGGCAGATATCCTTGGCTGAGATGGTCCGCAGGTTGTCACGAAATTGTACTAAAGTATATTTGTGAACAGCATAAAAAAGTCATCAAGATGTGATCAATAATTTCAAGAAAATACATTTTGTCTCTCTCTTTTTGTAAATATGAGACTCACACACAAGTTTCGTCATATCCATCTCGATACCGGCACTCTCGCTGCCGTCATCAACGACCGCTTCACTAGTATCAAACACAATCCTTCCCTCGGCATCAACTGCCAATTGATTTAGCAACAGTCCGCGAGCGCCTCCTTCATCGAAATCGGCTGCCATTTTTTTCCATAGGGGATCGACTTGATATTCGAGATCCCAGTCTTTGACGCAGATGGCAGATGGATCTTTTGCTAGTGTCTGTTCTGTACGAGGCTTTCAGTCGGAATAAATAATGCAGTTAGAGTTTGGATACATAGCAATATCAAAGGGAGATGAGATGGAATTCATACCTTTTTGCGCCTTTGTTTCGTTTGAGCATCTTGATCTTCTTCGGCTTCCTCCGTCTGGTTAGAGTCTTCTTCATCTCGAAATCTATTTTCTGGTGGTATAAACAGCTTCATTAATACATGCATAATCTCACATGACATGAGTTGAAAGGTTTTTATCGTAACTCCAATTTATTCCCATTCATGTCTTCACATCCACGACATGCCCGTCCCCGCTTTCCTCTTTCCATCGTTGAAAAAAACTCACTTGTACTGTCAGCAAGCCCACTGAGCAGTCTTTCGGTCTCGGTTGCGACCGAATCTACACGCGAAGTATATATTTTTACACATCCATCTAGTGTACATGAAGCCTTTTGGAAGTTGATCGAGTCTCCGTCTTTTAGAAACGCCATCTCATGAAAGTAATCTATTAAAGCAAGCTTCCAGCTGTTTGAACGGTTGATTTTCTGTTATCAATTCAGAATTGCAACGGGAAAAGTTATAATTAGTGATAGATTGTACTTGATGGTATTGACGTTGAAAAAGTAAATGTACAGTATCTACTTGTTCAACCACTATTCATATTGTCAATTTGCGTGTTCTTGATACAGTCCTTGATGTTAAAACAAACTTACATTATCAGTAGCCATTTTTATCCATTCCTCGAAATTATTGTGCATCTGCTCAAGCGGAAGTCTGGGTTGAGGTGTAACGACTTCAATGTTTCTCGTGACAGTCTTCCTAGGCGTTGACAAGGGTGACGTAATAGATAGTCTTGAATTACTGTTTTCTTTACTTGGACCTCTGCTAGGAAGAACAGGGGTTTCGGTTAACGACTTTCGTTGATTGTCAATAAACGACCGCCGACGTGCTATCTTTTCGATTTCGGCATCATTTGGAAGTATGTTTAGTTCTCGTGAGCGTAAAGGTGAGCCAACTGAGTGACGTCGTGGTGAGCCGAGAGAACGTCGTTGGGGGGGTGTATGAAAGCCTGAAGGGGAGAAAGACATATCTAGAAAGTTACAAAATGATATGATATTAAAGATTAATTGTAAAAGTACGCGTTTAAATTTTGAGATCACATGTCTTAAATCTTTGATTTCGTAGAACATTGTTTTGTTCAATATTAATATCGTTTCCTTTTAGTCTGAAGCAATGTCTTATAGACCACGCGAAGTTGGAGATAGCTTGTAGTTCAAGAAGTGCATAGTGGTTTATTGACTTGTTTCAAATTAGATACAACTCTGTGATGAAATATATTATAACATTGATATTTTGCTCAATTTTCGTTTAATCTATTACTATTGAGATCGTTAGTATTAGAGGCATATTGACCTGCTTTCAGTATTATTGTCGTCATTTTTTACGAAGCTTACGATAGACATCTCCCCTTGTTTTCAATGCAAATGTGTTGTTTGGTTCAATCTCTAACGATTTATTGAGATCAACCAGTGCATTGTCATCAAGCAGCTTTAGAGGTCCACCTTAGTTGCGCCTAATAAAGGACACGAAACCAGTGCATTGTCATTTCCAGGACACGAAACCAGTGCATTTCATATTGTTTAACTATGTGATAGACTTCTCCCCTTACTCTCAATGCAAGCGCGTCGTTTGGTTCAATCTCCAACGATTTATTGAGATCAACCAGTGCAGTGTCATAATAAAGGACACGAAACCAGTGCAGTGTCATAATAAAGGACACGAAACCAGTGCAGTGTCATATTGTTTAAGCATGCAATAGGCTTCTCCCCTTCCTCTCAATGCAAATGCGTCGTTTGGTTTAATCTCCAACGATTTATTGAGATCAACCAGTGCGTTGTCATATTGTTTAAGCATACAATAGACTTCTCCCTTTTTATTCAATGCAAATGCATTATCTGATTCAATCTCCAACAATTTATTAAAATCTGCCAGTGCATTGTCATATTGTTTAACTATGTGATAGACTTCTCCCCTTCCTCTCAATGCAAGTGTGTTGTTTGGTTCAATATTCAACAATTTATTGAGATCAACCAGTGTATTATCATATTGTTTAAGCATATGATAGACTTCTCCTCTTATTCTCAATGCAAATGCATTATTTGGTTCAATTTCCAATGACTTATGCCAATGCATTTTCATATTGTTTAAGCATGTGATACACATCACCTCTTATTCTCAATGCAAATACATTATTTTGTTCAATCTCCAACAATTTATTGAGATCAGTGTATTATCATTCCACCTTAGTTGCGCCTAATAAAGGACACAAAACCTGTGTATTATCATATTGTTTAAGCATATGATAGACTTCTCCTCTTATTCTCAATGCATATACAGTGTGTAACAAAAGTTTTTGGAATTTTTTATTTACTTGTTACTCAAAAACTACTGCATAAAAATGAACGGAAAATATATCAAAATAAAGCTCATAATCCAAAGATTTTATCAATATAAAATTAGTAACTTATTCTTTCACCATTGTTTTCTATTATCATCTCACCTCACATCTCCTTCTCATCAATCTAATACAGTTAATTAGAACACTATTCAGAATTCTATCACATTCTTCTGCCATATACTGCTCTAATTTATAATTCTAAAAGATTTTTAGGCATGCGCATTTTTACACTTCTTTTGACAATTGCCCAAAGATTTTTGATTGAGTTCAAGTCTGGACTATTGGAAGGCCAGTCCAGAACTTCCAGAAAATTTTTGCTAAGAAATGCCTGAGCAACCTGACTTGTATGCTTTGGGTCATTATCTTGCTGGAAGCACCAAATGTTTCTAAAAAGTCAGTTAATTTCTTGCTTATGATTGCACAAAATATCAATGTAAAACTTCACATTCATGATGTTTCTAAAACAAAATAGAGAAGTTTTCCATGTATTAGTATACAAATCCTCCCCATGCAAAGATTTTAGTGTGATCTTTGGGAACCTGCTGTACTGGCCATTCACCCTTATACCATTGAGTTATTGTATTTCTGAATAACTGAAAGGCAGTTTCATCAGAAAACAATGTAGTTGCCCAATTATCATTGAGATGTCTGGTCACCCAACTAACATGAGCTTCTTTATGAGCAACAGTAAGCATAGGTGTCTTTAAGGGCAGACTGTTTTTGTAACCCAATCTTGCCAAATGTCTTGAAATTGTCATGTGAGATACCTTACTGACATTGTTTGTCAATTTAATCACCAAATTTCTTGTAGACAGTTTTGGATTATGATGCAAATATTGAGCTATTGCTCTTGATTCATGCACAGTAACTTATAACTTTTTTGGGGTGACCACTTGCTAACTTTCTTGAATTGTCCCCTTTTTCATTCAGTATCAGTTTTTTTAGATTATAATAGATAGTTGACAATGTGATGCCAGTTCTAGAATGTATTTCTTTTGCAGAAGTGATTCCATTCAGCCACAATTGTAATATAATTTTTCTTTGAGTTTCTTTATCAGAAGACATTGTTGTAAAAGCAATCTCTCAACAAAAACAAAACAAACCATTATTTAAAACTTTATTTGTTTACAGTTTAGGACACATTGTTTACATGTTTAAAATATGACGCGTATTGCTTTTATTTTGGAAAAGTTATTGACAATTGAAGTATGTAAAAAAAATTCCAAAAACTTTTGTTACACACTGTATGTCTTTTGGTTCAATTTCCAATGATTTATTGAGATCAGCCAGTCATTATCATATCTTAGTTGCACCTAATAAAGGACACAAAACCAGTCATTATCATATTGTTTAAGCATGTAATAGACTTCTCCTCTTACTCTCAATGTATATATGTCTTTTGGTTCAATTTCCAATGATTTATTGAGATCAACAAATGCACTATCATGTTGTTCAAGCATTTGTATTTGATAGACTTGTCCTCTTACTCTCAATGCAAATGCATTATCTGGTTCAATTTCCAATGACTGTTTAAGATTTTTAAGAGACTGTCTATACTCAGATTGCAACATATAATTGTTTCCACATATTAATATTGCCCAGGCTTTGGCATTTTTAGGATTATTCTTGATAGTCTTATTTATATAATCATGACACTTTTGGTAGTCTGAATTTTGCATATATGCATAAGCAAGATCACACTGAATACTAGATCTATTAGGATAATGTTCAAGTGCTCTTTCCAACCACAATTACAATATTGCCTCCTTGTATTTTTTGTTATTAAATGCTGTCTGGCCTTGTCTGTAAGTGAGATGTTGTCCTTTTGGTCTTTTAAGCTTTGCATAAGAGTTTTCTTAGGTTTCATTTTCAATAAATATAATAACTTTGTTTTCATAATAGAGTATTCCTCAGAATCACTATCTATATCATCCTGGTTTTCCACAGCTGCTGTAAAGTCTGATGTGTTGTCTTTTGGTTTAATGTGTCCAGTTTCAACAAACTTTTCATACAATGCTTATAAATGGGTAAACTTTCTAGTGATTTAGTACCCTGCATCCTGATTTTTTCATTACAGTAAAAACATTTTAATGATAAATAATTTAATTTCCTGAATTATTCTAATGCTGAGTAGCTGATTTTGTGTCCACATCATAGTATTCTAAAATCATCTGTAACTCTCTGTGTAAAGGGGCATGTGAGATGGTCAGCCACCATATCCAAAATTAAAATCAACAACTCATCTGGATTAGAATCAAGCAACTCCTCAGGATTCTGTTCCATTACAGTGTTTTGTGTTAACATTATTGATGTTTCTATATCTACTGCAGGTTTAATAAACTTATATTTTAGATTAATGTATGTGACCACATCTTGAAGCTTGCTTTTACTAGCTTCATCCAATTCTCCAACATGTTCAATATGTTGGCACAAATCTACTTGGACAACTGAAAAAGTATCTGGATCTCTTTTGTAGATATAGAGTGTTGTCAAGACTTCTATTGCTTTAAATTGAATATTTTCTGTCAATACAAGGTCAAGTGTCAATACTAATACTGCAAGGTAATAGCAGTGAGCCAAAATGCTAGTATTTTTTGTGGATATTATGAGTTTCTGAGTAATTTCTAGTATACCATACAATAAAGAATATGGATATGATACAGGGGCATAACCACCAATATGGACCAGGGTATGCTTCAGATCTGACTTGAAAGTATCCACATCTGACTCTGATTTTACAGCAGCTTTAGCCCATTCCTGATCTCCAAATCTTTAATAATCATCAGTTCACCTTTGAAAACTAAATCCTTATTGATTGGTATATCTGACCATTCAACAAATGCTTGATATGTGCTGTATAAAT
>CAJVPJ010000626.1:0-20519 GCA_910592205.1 Paraglomus occultum | reverse complement strand
GCCACCTCCAGCAGTTAATTCCACTCTTATCTAAAGATGAAAATGGGATCAGTGTAAATCGTTTCGACAGCAGGTAAAGGATTAGGTCATCGTCAAACCTTTCTTTTCTTGAATATTGTATGATGGAAACGAAGAGCATTTTTCATCGATTGAACATTCTCAAATTCGACAAACGCAAACCCCTTTGCTTTTTTTGTATGTTTATCAGTAATAATTCGAACTGTAGACGGCCCACCTATCAGATATGATAATAAATTAAATCAAGTGACGAGCATACAAACCAATTCTATAGAATAAACATTTTTGCTTACAGGCTGCTTCGAAATGTTTGATCAATTCTTCTTTCGTTGTGTTATGGGCTAATCCGGCTAAATTGATTTGTTGAAACGAGTTTATTGAACCGGTTTTTTTTGCAAAATATTCGTGATATTTATACCAAATATCCTACCGACAAAAACGATGTATCTTGGTGCATGCTTTTCTCTTGATTTCTCGCTAGCAGGTAAACTCATTTTGAGACAAAGCACTTTTAAGCCGGAATCAAAAAACTTTTATATTGCTCAGCCAGCCGTTCAATAATTTTAATCATATGACCATATATGATTGGTTCATCACTGTGAATCGCGTGATTGGAACAACTCTTTATTAAACATAATATTCGAAGCGAATCTCAGAAAATAAAATCAGTTTTACTTGCCATCGAATGTCTTTTCAAGTCATAAAGTTGGGAAGCAAATGATTTGTTTATCTCTAGTATGACCTTAATTTTTTCAGAATGAAATCGACAAAGATACGAAGAAGCTGATGGCCTCGAAAAAACAAGTTCTTCATATGAAAACATTTTTTAAAATAAAACGTCAAATACTGTTTAGACTTAAAAAAAGCCGGCCATTGGGATTAAATCAATACCCACACTCTGCCGATGAATAACTTCTTACTGGCGAAATAAAACCACAATAGCTCAAGTTCACAGTGATGGCTTTCAAGTTTCTTTTACAGAATTCATAATTTGTCGTAATGATAAGGGGAAGCCAATTTAAAAGATTAGCATGTACGCGAATTATAGAAATCGTATCCAATTTTAATTGTGATAAGACTGCACTCTTTACTATTAATACAAAGGTGACAGGACGTTTACGTAATGTTTACGGTAAGTGTTACACCGGAGAAGGATTGAACAGTCTTTTACATCAGAATTTGCAAGTTTCAATTTCAATAACGGGCTTGTCGAACGTCGTAGGAAAACTAATTCGATGCACTTTTGCGTCCCCCCCCCCTAATCGTAATTGACTGCGCCTTCAACTGATCTGGACACTCTCAGTAATAATTCGTAAAGTATAGACAAAAGCGAAAATTTTACCTAATAGCACGCCGGCCAAAGAAATTGATTTATCAAATTCTGATCTTTAAATATTTAATTAGAAGGCGACTTGTATTAGTATTAGCATATAGCATCTGTATAATCCGGCCTGCGTGAAATTTAACAAAGATCTTGGCTATCTCTTCCCACGATCTTTGGCTTCCCGAGTTACCTTGTACTCGCTTCGCCACAACTTCCTGATCCGCAGAGGGGTCAAATACCAATTAACTGTGAACGAGAAAAAGAATCGCAAAGATCATGGGCAATTAATCGCAATCCAAGAAAAATGACACAGGTGAAAGAGTCATACCTGAATCTAGTGTGCTCGTCTCTCTTTGATTTACCGGACTACGAGCTTTTCTTTTTGGACTCACCAGTTCCCACTTTCTCTGGCTCGAGTCACGCATCTGTCATCTCTTTTCTTCGCACAATTTTATCTCAACCTCGATCGTTGTCCCGCATTCGACCAACAGCATTATCGTTGCTAATCGTCTCAACAATCGGCCTTGCAACTTCCTCGCCCGTTGGACGTTCTCTTTCTTTCTACTCCTGGAACCACTACAGTTGTTTGTTGTCGTTTGCAAAGACTCTGTCGAAAGTGTCCAAGCAGACTTGTAGTTGTCACCTTATTATTATTGATACTTTTTTCCCTGTCGGAAGTTTTCTTCCGTTGAATTAATTTCCCCTTGAACACATGGTCTAATCCCAAACAGGCAATAAATCTAAGTACCATCTCCCCTCGTTACATTTACGAGGGAATGTGATAAGCATGACAACCAATCCTTTTCTCTGAAAAATTGTGCCTTCCTAATGCAACCAGGGCACGCGCTATTATCACCTTCCGTTTCATTTGCAATCCTAAACAACAAATACTGCTCAATTTGCTCATTTTTCGAACCCTGATTTTGTTACGTGTCTCCGGTCTTCACCCCAGAGAAGCTTGTTGTCGATTCAAGCTTCTTAGTGTCTTCCCGCTTACCTTGAAGGCATATTTCTTCACATCGCACTGCATTCGATATATAAGATGTCTACTCTAAATGGCCGCAACTCGCGTACTCCGCTAGAGCTTTTGTCCGAGTTCGACGACTTTTGTTCATATCTGTTGCTGGACAAGTTATACCTTTGGTTTGAATCGAGAAAAATACAGGACAACTTTGCTCCGTTTGAGGTATCGCAGGAGGTGATACATGAGATTATAAAGAAGCATGTTGTGGAGCGAAAAGACGAAAAGTCGGCTCTTGGCGCACTGTTGGAGTAAGTTGAGGGAAAGCCCAGGGTCGGTAAAGGATCTTGATTTTCTTTACATTTGGCGATTGGGTTGTTTACATGTGCGATCTGTCGTATACCAGGATTCCTGAAGTTTCCGAACGCTTTAGAGATCTAGATGAGCGGAGTAGGCAGCAATTCTCTCAGTAAGTACTCGGTATTCTCTCATAGGTTGAGTTTGTTTGTCTCGATTTAGCCTGTTGGCCTCCCCATTTATTTTTCTTTTTTTTTCTTCCAAGACATGCACGGCGCTACTTGTCAATGTACCGGCCCGATGCAGGTTTTGAAGTGAGTCAGACTATAAGATACGAAGCGAGGTCTGGAAAACCTGAAGCTTGTGTAATAGCAACGAAGGATCTTAGCGTAGGAGACCAGCTGGTTCATTGCTCAGGGACTCTGGTGCCTCTTGAGGCTGACGAAGAGAGAGACATCGAAGAAGGACGTGACTTTACCATCATGTACTCATCTAACAGGTATGAGGCAAACCCTTTAATAGAAGCGTGAATGGGAAACAGGTTGAGACAGGAATGGAAGAAGGAGGAGTATAAGGGGTGAGAGAAAGGGTGAGGGAAAGGGCGGTTGTCGGGGGAAAGGAAGAGGGGAGGAGGGTGTTGAGGAAAAGAGTCTAATGGAATTGATATTGAATTGGTAGTAATTCGAGTGTAAATTGAACTAATGTTTGTTTATATGTCTCAAAGGAACAAGTCGAGCTTGTTTCTTGGCCCTGGGCGTTTCGTCAACCACGATTGCCAGCCCAACGTGGAGGTACTATTGACTTTTTTCACTCATTCTTGTTTCTGTTGAACAGTCTTCTCTTTTTCATTGACTTTTCATCTTGCCCTCGTTCCGCTGGTCACCAACTAGTTCTTCCGAAAAAGCCAGGCATCGAATGCTGTATCCTTCAAAGTATGTCGGGACATCAAAATAGGGGAAGAAATTTTCTGTTTTTACGGTGAAGACTATTTCGGAGATAATAATAGAGAGTGTTTGTGTTCTAGCTGTGAAAGGTTAGTACACAACTGCCTGTGTTTAATGTCGAGTAAGAGATTATACCATCTGGATCTATCGGCTGGAAATACTACCTTATCTTTCTCACAGAAATCGACGAGGTGGATTTGCGCGATCGGGTGATGACATTGATCTTGACAATCTGGACAATGTAATAGCACCCGAGACGCAACGTGTCACACGGCAAATGTTACGGAGGAGGAGGTCTATTGACAATGGTATTGTTCGATCAGCAAGTCGATCATAATTGTATTCAAGTGGTTCTACTGGTTTTTCAAACTTAACTTTATTTTTTCATAGGTGTAACAAAACCAAAAGTACCATCGCCTCCACCGCCATCTCCTCCCAAACCACCAACTATAACACAATCTCCACAACCGCTGGTTCCGGCTGCAACGCTCACTACCGAAGTCAAGGACTACCTTCATCCAGATATTACCTATTCAATTTCGACGGATGCTACTGACCAGCTTCCGGTCGATGTGCAATCTAACATTGCAGACACGATTACTTCCTGCTACCTCCCTACAAATACAGTCTTTACTACCTCTGTAGCACATCCTTTCACTTCGTCCTATGGTAGTGCCTGGTCGGACTCAATACCTACCCCCCCGCCACCATCTTATTTCGCCCAAGAAGCAACTTTCTCAATACAGCCTCTCTTTCAGCCTGCTGGGTATCACGACAATTCCCGTTCCTCATCTCGTATGTCCATCGCATATCTTTGCGGCGCGTCCGACGAAGCCAACGATTACAGTGATCTGTTTTCCGACTCTGGTTCATCTCTTTCTGATGTCTCGACCGATCTGACCGAAACAGGTATCTCTGGAAATAATTCGCCGATGAACGCAAGAACAAAAGACGTAAGAATGAAGAAGAATGATGCTATGATAAGGCCAAAAGCCCGATTCGGAGAATTAAGAGGAGAATGTCTGATTTGCGAAGAAGAGACATTTTTGATTTGGGATAGTTTATGTTTTAGATGCGATAGGCATTCCAAACTTTTCGGGAACCCGTGGCCGTTGAGACGTGAACCGGGAAAGAAGGTTGGTTTGCGAGTGCGGATTAATGCACGAACGTATAACAAGATTCTTAGCGTCGCTTTTCTTTTTCATCTCTGTCTGCAGGCAACACCACCCACGATCCCTAACCCGCCTCCTGTACAGACTGTGAAGCGAAGCAAACCCGCGAATAACCTTCCGGATTTTTCCGAGTTACCTGTTTCTGTAACAACAGGCAGCCTTCACTTCACAGGACTTGAATTTGAGATACGAAAAAATAAATACTGTTTTAAGAACGGATCCAACAAGGAATATACAACAGGTAAGGGATGATTACAATGTGATATTCACTAGTAATTTTAAATTAATCTCTATATCAACAATGGTTATCATTAAATATCAGTTTGTGAATATCGATGGAACGATAACTGGCTTCGCTGGGACACTGACAGAAACCTCGTAAATGTGACTAATTTATGGAAGGCAGCAGGCAAGCCAACGCGTCACCTTTATGCAGCAATTACAGCGGTGCGCCGATGGAGTGCGGCAGTGGTGACGCACGTTGGCGGATGTACAAAGATTGCCGGGAAATGGTAAGCGCTTGTTGTTGCGTTGTGAATATTGTACCATCAGGTTAGGTGCTCGTTATATTAATGTGTTTTCTTATTATAGGTTTCCAATGGAATATGGCTATGAATTTGCCCTTGAATATTGTTACAACATTCGCGAAATTCTTATACCTATATTCGGACAAAATTGGTGGGAATCACCATTTAATCCGTATAGCTTTACTATGAAGCCTTCTAATATCGATCAGCGTATTCTCGATGATGGGCTCATATGCATTGCTGATAAAGGTACTTGTGAGCAAATTTGTGAATATTACTTTATCTTCTCGCATGTTGACATTGCTATTTATTGCACAGGCAACCCGACAGAAACAGATGGAATCACTCAAATTTTACAATCTTCAGATGTGGATGAGTATCATGGCTCAGATGACGATGTTATCATGGTGGAGATGTGGGAGAGTTCCAGTTCGAGAGCATCTACGCTGAAAGGATGCGTCGGATCTAAGAGTGGACGAAAACGTCGAACGAAGCATCTGGACAACGATACTGCCTCTGAGTGAGTATAATAAAGTTTTATTTGTTGCGGTTTTGGTGATGGGCAATCAAATTCCAACGTCACTGCGATCTCTAACAATTGATGATCTTTGGAAATTTTCATCTCAGTTCGATGCTCAGCGCCTATTACGACGACGATTCAAGTGACTATCTCACGCCTTCCAAAAAACAAAGAATAGTAGAGGAATTGTCTTGGAGAAATGTTAGAAGGGAGGACGATTCCTCTGCTGAAACGCTATCCGTTTTGTCCGAAATGGAGGACACTTCAATTATGCATAGTTTCTTCGACACAGATAGCAGCGACCTGTCTGATACTGATAGTCTTGTTACAAGCGTATCTGCAAGAAGTGATCACTCGGCAGACAGTTACATACAATCCAGTGATCTTGCGGTGGATTATGATAGTATAGAGTCTGAAGAGATGAGCAGTCTTTCGGAAGCAGCAAGTGCTACATCTATCGAAGAAATCGGTACTAAAAGCAGGAAATCGTTCATAAGGAAGAACACAAACTCAAAAAATAATGGAAAAGCACGGAATTGCAACAAGGGTTTTGATATAGATGATGAGATTATGTCTGATGTGTTGCAGTCACAGTGGAAGGTTGGAGACCTTGTGGACATATCATGGGCACGTAACGTGATAGTATGGTATCCAGGGAAGATAAAAAATGTAAGTTTATTTTATTTACTTTCGTACAAGATAGTCGCGTATTACACTTGCGTATGCCAATGTACAGTCTGCTCAGGATAGCTTGCAGTCTTGATTAATTCCAAGTATTTTTTCTTCAGATTGATACGATTAATGGTAAACGGATTTATCGTGTTCATTATATTGGATGGAACGAGAGGCACGATGAATGGGTAACAAAAGAACGTTTACGCGAGGTGAGTGAACACGTTTTGTAATGACGTCTTGACAGATATTAGTTAATCATCATTTGTTTGATAGACGACGACGAAGAACGTAAAGCAAGTGAAGGAAGTGAAGGAAGTGAAGGAAGTGAGTGAAGGAAGTGATGGTGAAGAAAGCGAGAATAAAGGAAGCGATAATGAAGAAAGCGATGGTGGAGAAAGCGACGGTGAAGAAAGTGAGAGTGAAGAGAGCGATATCGAAGAGAGCACTAGTGAGGAAAGCGAAAGTGAAGGCTCCCTCTACGATGATAACTTGTGTTATTAGAGTTATGATGTATTATACTCATTGCATACTTGTAACTATAAAACTAGATTTAAACTATTCATGATAGAGTACATATCTTGCTGCTGCCTTTCTTGCATTTGTATTTAGTAATGTAGTATATAGCAGATATATAAGACAGCCATGAATGAATTGCTACGTACGGTATTACATTATTGAAGATTTGACTTTTTTTTTGAAGCATGAATTGCTTCTGATGGTTAAATAAACGAACCGTACGTATCACTCACGTATTCATAAACACTACGCACCATGTTGAAAGAGAAAAGATTTGGAAAGATTAATATTAAATGTTAAATCACTCATATATAACATTATCATCTCGACGATTCGGACCAACTCATCACAAAATAGCTCACCATCTATCCAATCCCTTATCTGGATCGGTTATCAAAGAGAATTAGAAATTTCCGATAATCATTGGAGATCGGATAACGCGTTTACTCGCCCCATAAAATGTGGCTGTGCAAGCAATGAATTTGTTTGTTTCTTTTCACATCCCTTTTTTTCTGCGCATCAATCTACTGTTTGTATCCGTCGAAACGACTGCGTATAGAAAACGAATTGATTAATCATATGACAGACAATAACTACTGAAAAAGTATTTAGACACGGGTAACTTTTTTTTTTCTCCAAAAAAAAAAAAAAGTTACATAAGCAATTTATTAGATTGGTATTAGTGGATGCGTGTGTATGTGTGTGTGAGAATCTATATATTTTTAATTAGTACATGTAAACTAACAAATTCGCGAAAAAAGCCCTTTTCATGCAGCAGGGCATTTACAATTCTAATTTTTTTTCCCTCTTGGCTCAATAAAAAAATTTAATATATTGTTTTGGGGGAGGCGTTTTTTTATTGATTCTATTACAAAAGTTTTTTGTGTTACGCAATGCTAACACATGAAAATTCACATGCAGGCTGACATGAAAAAAATTTTTTTTTCTTTTAGCGCTGCTTGTTTCATTGTCCTTGATACCTTTTTTATAACAGGTATTGTCCGCAGGATTTTATATTATCCACCTGCTTATAATAATAGTTGTGTGCACCAAGTGGGTAAATGAAACGGCCGTTAATATTTACATCATGCTATCACATCATCAATTAGCAATTGAAACAACAACATTGCATTCGTTGATGTCATTTGTTGCTAGCTACAAAAGGAAAAAAAAAGGTTAAATAATCATGTATGAATCTTGTGTATCTTTTTTAATAAATTCGCAGTTTAGGGAAGGGATACAGCAATGTCATTTCGTTGAAAATAAGTTTTTTTTTTTTTTTTTTTCAGCCGATATTCGTTTTGGGAACCGTCTCTCGCAACTAGGAATGACACTTGCATTAATCTAACTGGTAACAGTAAGTCTGTTTTATCGTATATCGCACTTTCACTATATGTCTGCAACCGTCTTTTGTTTGCATGCTGACTGTGAGGCTTGGTGAAGATTCTAGTCATTCATATATATCTGGTAACATGTTCGTATAACATCTACACAGGTTGGGGCCTCTTAATTGTCAGAACATTATCATATGCATCTATTTACTGTAATGTATATGCATGAGTTATTGCATTGCATTAGAGAGGATTTTGTGTTTATCAGAAATGGAAAAGTTTTCTTTTTGTTATTGGTTGCTCATTGTACTTGTCAAAAGTAGTAAATAATAGAAGTAATGTAATAACGTAATAAATAAATACAATCATGATATCCCTACAATACGTATTTATGTTGATTTGTAAGTGAGATATTAATGTATGCAGGCCAATCTTGCAGCAATATTCTAGGCATGAGTCCCATCATCAAACAAACAGACAGTAGTTGACATATTGCGAAAAAGTTGTATACATTTTTCTCGCAAAATTCAAACTAGTTAATCAGAGATAGCATTAGATTTATTAATTCGTATTGGATGAATAAGTTGCTTCTTTTTTCAGACATCAAAAATGATATTAATGCTTCCATGTTTTCTGACAGCTCCAAGTAGACTTGCCCCTTGTTGCAGCTAAAGTAGTGTGATTTAAACTTTTGTTTGATCCACAAGATATATTATTTTTAATTTTACTTAACCTTATTTGATATTATATTATGTTTGCTGTAATTGAAGAAAAATTATTAATAGTCAGTCCCGCTAAAAGTAACTTTATATTACCAGCCGCCATACACGAATATTTTACTATGTCATAAAATTTAATTCCAAATGCGAATAATGTTTTGCTTATTGATGCTATGCTTTAGTGATATTAAATAATACGACATGAGTACAAAGATACATTATTATTATTCAAATGTCATAATAATTAATTCTTTAGAATTCTGCTTCAAGAACTTCTCGATTAATTATCATTCCTCTATGAAGGCTAACTGAATATGGGCACTGCGTGATAGGTGCTGGATGCTCCTGCTGCAATATTTAAGTTCTACATGTTGTCATACAAATAAAATATTATAAATCATTATTTTTGAACACATCTTGACAAAAATTTACTGCTGTCTTTCCTCAAAGCATAAAGCACTCGGTCGGTCGTCAACAAAAGGTTTTATTGGTATTATTATTTACGTTATTTACTAATTACTAGTCAGGCATTTGATAAGTTGTGTAATATAATTATATTATCAAAATTCCTCCAAGTTATACAGTTAAGTTTTTGAAAGGCTTAATTGGTAAATAAACGATATTTTGCACATTATCTGAAATGTTAAAAAAAAATCTTACTGGCATATAAAATATTTCCATATTATGTAGACAGTTGTCTGGATTGGAAGCTGTCCAGCCACTTCAAATTTTTGTATGAGAACTAACAAGCCTAATCTACTTTTGATCCCACTTTCAAAACCCCGTTTTAAAACCTACATATCACTTGCAAAGTGAGAGTATTCGTCTATTGTTCCAATGCCAGAATATGCCAATCAATAATTGAATGTCTTAAAAAATTTATATCCGTTATTTTTCCTTGCGTCGACGTGAGATTCAAGTTCTGATTTAATTGACAACTGCAGAACTTGTTCTTAAACAGCTAGTGCATAAGAAAGCAGATGCTATCTACAAGACTAACTGAAACAATAAAATGCTTGGCTTGTAATCGATCACATTACACAATAACTGTTCAAAAAAGGTTAGATTCTTTAGAAAAGCGGTTTAACTAATGAGAACCGACTCCTGAATATGTGATGAATGCGTTTGTTTGATTTATTATCTTCGTTTTAACACTCGGTGAATCCTTACTTTGATTTAAAACTGCTATCTAGATTTTTCAATTACGCAGATAGTCTATTGAATTTAAAGATCAGAGTTCCCGGGAAGAAGTCGCTAAATAAACGACCGGTTAGAACTTTTGATGCGCCTCGGTCATAATCTCATGCGATCGTTCCATAAGTTTAAGTTGTCATGGGCATATTCGGTAATTACTACCCTCAGCACTCTCTTCCAATGCCCTAATAACGCTACTCAAGAATCAATGATCATGCAGATTACATGGCGATTACATGGGGATTACATAGCATACAGTTTTTCTTTGATTAGTAGCTCGAGTGAGTATGATGTTTTCGTTGACACCCACAGGTATAGTGCATTGATCCCCGCCGAAGTGGTTTCATAAAGAAGAAGCTTTTTCTCTTCGGAAATGCAAACCAATGATCAGGATCGAAGAAGTTTGAGTGATCGGAGGGAAGGATTTTAAGAGGTATAGCTTCTCCGATAGGTGTTCAGTAATTTTGTGTATATTAATAAAAAGTACGATAGTTTCACTGATGTTACTCGAAAACTAAAAAAAAAATAGAGTTTCATTAAGAACGTCTTTTAGCAAATACGGGTGAAACGTGAAAAGAGCATTCTGAATCCGTACCAAATGTGGGTGTGGTTTGCCTACTGTCTTTGTGCGCATATATATATAGCCATGATGATAACCTGAAAGAAACCGTTGTACAAATCATACAAGAAAATTAGCTCTGGTGTCTTCTGTGGGGTTTTACGAAAGATGTAGTCCAGTTGCGTCACATTCTTGCGTTATAGCAACGGTTTCCTTCTTAGTTCAAGAGAGAAAGAAACATGACCGACTCTAGAGTCATCCAAGACGAGTCATGATCCGGTGACTTGACTTAATCAAACCCCCTGTTGGCTCCAAATCAATGGCACAATAGAAATCAAGCGATTCACATTCTTTGATCAACGAGAATTGGACTTTGAATTTGAAAAAGATCGTTACGCTTCCGCTTGACAAACAAATGACGACACACTCTCACTCACTCACACGCAACACAGAGACTTATTCTCTCTCTCATTCTCCCTCTCTGTCATTTTTAGCATCAGCAGATGAAAGTTACTCTTTGCATTGATAACAAAGAAATAAATCAGTGGCGCAGTTTTTTTTTGTTTTTACCTTCTTCAGTTTACCATTAGCGCTTTTTTGTACTGTTATATGAGCAGTACGTAAGCTTAAACAGGAAAGAGAATCATGCGTATCACTCGGGCGCGACAGAGTTAATCCCGAATGGCAGAAAGGCAAAAAAAAAAAAGTAACAGTCAATTACATCAAGAAAATGTCATGCAACAAAAAGTAGGTACATATTCCCACGAAGAATGTTCGTTCGCATGTTAACATTGTTTGAGTTCTCATTCAGCCACTTAAATGTCTCCTGATGCCTGAATCCTCAGATTCGGATGTCCGGATAATGAGTAATAGGGGGAAGAGAAAGGGTGGGAGAGGGGGGGGAGGTTAATAAGCAAGCGGTAAATAATAAAAATAGAGAAAAGCAGGTTTCATTGTGCAGACTTTGTTGGCATTAATGTTATTCCAGCCAATAATAGTAAGAACCCCTGAATTGATTTTGTCACGCCATTTATCCCCATTCATGCTGTTCTAATATCTTTTGTCATCCATTCACACCATTCATGTCGCCATGTAACATATGTACTGGAATTACTTTGACTTGGACCGTTTTGTTCTCTATATTAATGCCTTTTCTTTTCTTTTCTCTATTTCCTTTGTTGCTGTGGTTGTTCTCTTAGCATCATGCCATTGTCTTAACCGTTTCATCGCCTCCACAACCTCGCCTCAAGTTAACGTGTTACACATCACCTGATCGTACCCTTATTAACACTCCTTATCGCCGATCTCAACATCCCGGATTTTCGGAACTAAACTTTAATTGGTATATAACCGGCGCGACAAAATTTAACGCGTGGAGCCGTCATTAGATGACACGTCGTACCATCTTTTTTTCATCTAACTAATACAAACAATTAGTCATTGTTGACGGTTAATAGTACATTGACTACGTTTCCAGTATGGGATGCTGTGGATATATATGGATGTTATACATAATATATGAGGCATTTTAACGGAGATTATTTATGACCAAGTAAAACGCTATGCAATGCGGGGGAATGCTGAAAAGGAAAAAAGATAGAGATTTTTTTTCTCTATTATGAGTTGGTGGTTTAAAAGAACGTCTTTAATGACAGAGTCATGCAGGAGAGCATATGTTATATATGCAATCACATATTCTTATGTTATTTCATGCTGCGAATATTATGCATATTACGTATGTTTATGTATATTATTAGTTCATTTAGGCTATTCTCTTTTCTCTGTACGTCTATTGTAATATTATCATACATCAATCAGCATACTTACGTTTACATATACAAACATACATATATCAAGTATACATATATGTATATGTATGTATGTACGTATATGTATATATATATATATACACAAACACAACGACAGAAACACAAACTTATTCAAAAATCCATATAACGATAATACACCCCTCATTATATAGTTACCCGACTCATCCAGATCATCTAACACGCAGCATCTTATATAGCCGATCGTATCTACAGAAGGCAAGCTGGCGCATGGGTGCATCCGATAGAAAGGTAACATAGTCTTGATGCGGAAAACCTTGAAAAGGCGTGACTTCTGCATTTTGTAATTTTTTTTCTTACAACCAGCCTCTCTTTGTCAATCACACGGAGATTGCTTATGTTTCTCACCTCACATTGTCAATCTAAGAACAGCACACGAAGAACAAACCGTATCCGAAACATATCATCGATTGAACGATATACTATGCCTTCAGCTGTGCTCCGTCTCCCGATTTACCAATATTCCAATTGACCACCATTGATCACTCTTTTTTGTTGAACAAGTATCGCATCCTCTCGTTCTCCCTACAACGCAATCCTCCATCACTCGGAGAACTCTCTCGTTGCCTTACCCTTCGCAACTTCCAATCAATTGGAATGTTTTTGGTATGAATATTCACTGTAAATTCTAAGCCAAGGTAAAATACCCCATTTCTGATAATTTGATTGTAAGCATTTGACATTGATGTGGTGTATATATAATACGTACTTAATGACATACCCTAATACTTTATTACAACACAAAAATAATAAAATATGAAATTGTTCATAGGTAAAATTGTTATAAGCTTCCTGGAGAATACGAAAAACCCGCCATCTTGTAGGAAGGAAATTTGTATGTATAATATGTCATATATATCCCCTTAATTGGGGATTGCTTATGTATTGGCGGGTCGTTTCTTTACAGGAATATGATATAGCTTAAATGTGGGTCGTTTTCCCATATGTCAATAAAAAAATTTTTACGAAGTTAAAAAATATAATCCGTTTGACTAATCACGAACTCGAAAAAGGAATGGGGTGGTTTGAAGAATGAATGCGAGAAAACTAAAAATACAATATAAAGAAAGGGGTGTAAAATGGAAAATCGTGAAGAGAAGGGCTTGAAAAAAAAGGGGATAAAAAAAAGAAGGGGGGAAATTAGGGAAGCGCGCAAGGGAAAAGAAGAAAAGATATGGACGGCGCGCAAACAGTCCATATCTTTAATTATACTTACATCTTACATATATGATATATTCATATATATCACGTCTTAATCTTACCTTATTTTTACCCCGCTTAGAATCAAGCCCACGCCCCCGATTGTGTTTTTTCCATAATGCCCCTTTCTCTTTTTGCATAGATAATAATAATATAATTCATAGCATAGTCCGCATCCAGACTTCATAAGCGAAGGTGTTTCTAAGTTGTGTGCAACACGTTCACACCTCCAGCCCCACTGTATGTCGAAACATTATTGTATGATTTAGCATGGCGACGCATGTTTTCTATGACCGTCGTTGATAGAAGACGATGGAATGCATCACGTTTCAAAGTAATTAGGCGAACAGATCCACATGCTTTGACTGTTGCTTGACGTGGAGTGTCGTTTAGCAAGGCAAGTTCTGAAATTGAAAGTCGAGATGAAAGAAAAAGAGATGTTAAAGACAGGATACGTGATAGACAGATAGTAGGAAACAAATAATCTAGAGTTGGCGCGCGGAATACGGATTATTTCCGGCTTCGCTTGAAAAGATCACACTCTCACACACATTTCCTTCTTATGGTGGTATTTTCTAATGTTCGTCTTCTCATCTCCTCTCCCTCTTCCCAAACACACACGCACAAGAGACCAAAAACTTACCACCAAAATACTTTCCGGGTCCAAGACTTGGTAACCGGATCTCTCGTCTTCCATCGTGCTTCACCAAATCCACAGACCCGACTTCAATAACGTAAAACAATTCCCCAGCCTCTCCTTGACAAACGACCATCTCGCCGTCCTCATAGTCGACTGCTTCCATAGCATCTGCGAGCTTGGTTATTTCCTCAGACTCTAGCGATTTGAATATTTCTACGCTGCGGAGAAAGCTCTCGTACACTGTATTTCTGTTATAGGCGATTTTTGTTACTATACGATTGTAGGTGGCTCTATCTACCGCCCACAGTGTCCCATTCGTCATGGCTTTTACTGTGGCAGTACGCGGATTCTATAAATATTGATGATAAACGAATGCCGAATGTGAGCGATACGTAATAACAAAGTAATGACAAAACACACACACATTTAACCCCAACGTTACTCGCGTAAGAAAAAAATTTTCAATACTTCGGACAATAAAGAGCGAGCGAAACCGATTCACCGAGAGCGAACCCCATCCAAGCACGAAACCCCTCCATCAACTTACCGTGTACATTAATGCGAGTTCACCAAACGATCCGCCAGTTCCAACAGAGGTAATGAATGTATCGTTTACGTAGACGCAGAACAATCCATGAATGACAACATAAAAGAGTTCGGCAGGTTCGCCTTGTTTGATAATACATTCGCCTGCCATCACGTTTCTTTCAAACATGGCATCGTACTTGAATAAAAAAGAAATGATGGGACACGTGTCAGTGGTGACAATTCGAAATCAAGTAGTGAATAGAGCGTATAGCGTTTTTTCCTTTCTATTCATCAAATCTATGCTATTCTCTCATGCTTCACAAATTGATCCATACGCATAAGGCTCCCTTCTATTTGCTCAATTCCTTCACTTTCCCCCCATCAAATACTCACGATATGTTCTCTAGTTTCAGGATCCAAATTCTTAAAAAGCAAATTCTGCCGAGTTGCCTCTTCGATCTGTTTTTTGATAGTTGCAGTCTTGTGGATTGGTGTTGGTAACGCTGACTTTGCTGGGTCGAACGATTCGCCGCTAACGGAACAACGACGCTTCCCACACGTAGGTCGATTGAAGCGGCCTTGTGGACTGGGTGCAAACGACGGCGCATAATTTTCATCCATTTCGCTAGAGTCCATATGTGTGCTAAATAATTCATAAGAACAAACGCGATGATGCATGTTAGCAAGATCTTGTGCAAAACGACGCGTATATATGTGTAAGGTAGGTGAAAGAGGAGCGGAAGAGACTTTTCATGGAGTATTTTCTTTCAGTAATGATAAACACGATATGAACCAAATACTTACTGATGATCAACTCCTAACCTTTGTCTTTTTCGGCTGTCATCTGATGTTGATTAAAAAAGGTAAGAATCAGTAATTCGAACAAAATTTAGAAACAACCAGTTTATGATCAACTTTTTCCAATTCTTCCATATTCCTCTATTCTAACTACCAAAAAGATGCTCACGGGCAATTTTGACTGATTGTCAAGAGTGCTTGTATCCACACTCTTTTGATTACAAGAATCGCCGGTATATTATATACTCGAGAAGATTCATATGATGCACACAGATCATTGGTTTCATGATCTGATTCACAATCACCTTACCGGCCTTTTTCACTCTTTCCCTTTTCCCAATTCCTGCACCTCCCATTCTATAACGCCTACTCTTTTCGGGCGACACTCTTTTCTCCTCTCTTCGCCTCTCGCTCCTCTCCTTCCCTTAACCCACTACCTCTTTCCCCACCCTCACACGTACTCGTTGACCCATTGACAAAACTCCCGTGCTGATTGCCAGCGGCAATATTCTTGACATCTTCGGGATATTTGCCAAGCATATCCTGCTACGGGTTTCGCGGAAGAAAATATACAGATGGCAGCAGTAGTTTAAAGATCGGATTTCAAGTAGATCCGTAAGCACCAGCACAGAGCATAACACACCGCGTTGTAAAGATGGTTGTTAATATGGATTGAGTCGCGTCGGGTTATAAGATGTAGTCGATTTGTTTTGTTTCCGTGGATGATTGATCGATTGAATATCCGTGAATCAAGAGGTTTGGTTGAAGAGGAGAGAGAGAGAGGAAAAAAAAAAGAATTGATGAGAACGAGATGATAGTGACGTTAGCATTAATGACGTAATTCACGATGATTTCAGTTATGCTTTACGTGTCTCAAAAAGAAGGGGGGGAGGAATCTGTCAAAACTGAACGTTTTAGATGGATCTAACACGAATGGACGATATGACGTGGTGAAATTTCCGAATTATCAAGTGATTATGGGTGCTATCTAAAAGATCAGGTGAACGCAACATGATTGCTACGAATGAAAAGTAATGATTTCCGCTGGCACCCGATGAATTAACACATTACAGCATATATTCACGGTGATTGTTTTGGTTTTGGTTTTGGTTTTGGGTTTCGTTTTCGTTTGTTTTTTTTTTTTTTTTTCAGTGAAAGGAAATTGGGAGGGGAAGAGGAATGGATGCAAATAGTAATCATAATAGCAAATATCGATCATGAATATGGAAATAAGTTTGAAATATAATAAGGTTTTTACCGAGTAACGCAACTGGTCCGTTGGTTCCTTCTTGTTTTCTTGCTGGACTGTGCGTATACAAGCGATCAGAAACTCATAGACATCTTGCGGGTCGTGTTTTTCTAACGCACCTTTCAAGTCAGTGAGGAGGCTGTTTATGTCACAGCACATAGAGTGATCAGACCTATGATCTTGCATGAAATAAATCAGCGGGGGAGGGGAACAGCCTTATTAATTTCTTTTTTTTTTTTCCCTTTATATATATAAATATATAAGTATTCCTCAGTTTACGACTTAATGACTTGGAGGGGGTGGGTGATTGGAATAAAGAATGGAGACCAAGTAGATAATGCGCAGATTCAGGCTAATATCTAAGATCAAGATTCTACGTATAATGGGAAGGGAAATAAAAGAAAAAAAGAGAAGGAAAAAAGAGAAGGGGGGGGCGTGGGTGAGGATGAGAGCGAGAGGAAAGGTGAGTCGTAATATAGGCGAGATTATAGACGAAATTTGGAAGTAGGTTAGAGCTGAACGGATACTCTTTTTGGGACTGTGGCACGTAAGGAGAGGGACAGAAGTCGACGCGCGAAAGGGGAGCGTGAGGTATAAATGTCGCGTATTTAGTCTTTTTTATATTGGAGGGTTCACTGTGTGGGAACGATATCTTACAGATGAGTTACAGATGTGCGTGGAAGATATGCCGAAAACGACAAGAGAGATGTGTCAAGAGGCATGATTTCTGTAGAAAAAAGTATTAATAGTAATGATATGTATGACATAATATTAAAAATGGGGTGAATTAAATTTATACAAGCGGAAGATGAATGGCGAGTAAAATATACAGAGTACAATGAATAACAATGAATAATGCATAACTGAATGTTCTAATCTAAAAACTATATTTATATTTGTATTTATTACATCATAAATAATATCACAATATAATTATGGTTATTAGTATGATCGATTAATAGTAATGTAGTATATATTATATAGTATACTTTTTATTCTTTAGAATGGTTACACTCTATAATATCCATACAGTAAGTTATTTATTACTCTGTGTTCATCGATCACACATACAAAACGATCATCCCCCTTCCAATTAAAAGGCCACATATTTAAATGTATCCCATATAATGATGATCACATAACGATAATGCGCCCAATACAAACTTCAAGGGGGAATATACCGATAAGTCTATGATTCTTGATTGTGGCTACTTTGGGTAGTTGCATTGTGGCTTAGAACCGCTTTGGACATCTTGTGATTCCAGACGTTCCCTCAATCGTCCATTCTCACGGTGCAGGTCGGGAGTATCGATAGTCGATATCTACATACGAACTGGGAGATTATGGAAATTGAAATTGAAATTGGAGAAACAGAGACAGTATCAGAGACAGTGTCAAGACAGAAACAGAGAGGAAAAAGAAGGAAGAATACAGAAAAAGAACAGAGCAACGATAACGAGAAAAAAATATCAAGGAAAATTAATTATTTTATTTGAAAAAAAAAAAAAGAATGGGGGGGTTCTCTCATTCATTAGTAATCAATCTTGCACAGGTTGGTTGATGAACAAAGATAAGAATGAATGAATGAATTGATTATAAAGATAATGAACATCAATTTAATTACTGATTAGATTGTCCAATTATTCAATATATATTTTAAAATGTACATATTTTAATCTCATTCAAACAATGACTATAAGACTGCATTGAAAAACTACACACAGCATCTCAATGTCTAATCATTCAATCCCCTCATCTGTATGTCTTACGGTATGCATACAGACACCGCCGCGATACCAGATTACTTTATATATTCATATTACATACGGTAATGGCATCATACTGCTTAATCATCTTACATATCGTTTTTGTATGATTGGTTTAATGACCGATGGCTATGTTTCATCTCTTGACGTGCAGCTGACATGCAGTATAACAATACATCCCGAATTGGGTGAGGTAAAGGAATGGGTATATGGGTAGATGGTGAGGGGAATGGGAGAGGAGGATGCGGGGCCGGGAAAAAAAAGGTGGGGTAAAATTGAGACAAGACCAGGAAAAGTTTTAGGACGATGAGTGAGTGAACTGGTGAACAAGAGTAGAAGTCAAATTATCGAGTATGTACAGTTTGTGAGTATAAGTGACGGACATTATTAAACCATGACCAATGACGTAGTTATTATGTTATAAACTCATATCCACATGTTTCTTATTCATTGTTCGGTGAAAAGTATGCAACTATTGGTCATGAATAGCATGCACAAGAGCAGGCCGCATTCACATTGCTCGTGGTTGTGCTTGTTGTGCTGTGAAAGCTGTTATCAAAGGGCGCAGACCATGTATTACCACATGAATTAACATCCCGCAGAAAACGGATGGACGATTGAATGAATGAGTGAATGATTTCCTTCTATATAACCACCCCAACCTATAAATCGGTGACAAACTAATCTGTATGACACACACTCGAGTATCATGCTTTGGTCATATTTGTGTTGTTTATCCCTGTTAATCCCTTTTGTCTATCTCTATTTTCAAAACATGTTCCAATTACGTTCGTTGATTTCTTTCCTCTTTTCAATCGGTCAACTCCGTGATTTTTTTTTTCCATTCACCAAACTCTAAATACCTCTTTCTTATCGGATGGGAACAAATAGAATTAAATGTAATCATGTGGAATACTAATCCTCGATGCATAAAGTGATAATATTTGATCAGAGATCATGATTTATTATCACATATTAGCAAGTTATGCACACACATATTAATTCGTCCTCCAATATTCTTATTCGATAGGAGTTTATCCGTTCAGCACACATCCACGTTCTGTTTACTTCTCTCGTGCTCACCAAGTGTCATATTACTATTTCTAGTTCATAATTTTTACAATCGTGCCACAATTCTGTTGTGTATCACGTGTACATATTCTAAATATGTATCATAAGCAAGAGGGGGAAGGAAGAAGGCAATGTTTATGTGTGCGGGGGTAACGATTGGATAGAAATAACCAAATGGCAAAAGTCGATTTTTTGAATCACTAGATAAATGGGGTTAGTTGAGGGAAAATAAATCAGATGTGATTAATCGGGAAATGGGCATCATGTTCGCCATCCACATCGGTACAGAAGAGAGTGTTCATCACATATTATCATTAATTAACAATAAATTAGCCTACAGGCGGTTTGCATATTCATACAGAAATAATCCAAAAAAACTTTACTATCCCGTAGATTACCTGCCCACATGGAATAAGGTATGTCATTTGTGAATGGTAGTAAATCAGGGTTAGGGCTATCTTAATACAAAGTCATAACGTGGGGTTGACGCATTTAGTAATGGAATAATGTACATAACAAAAGCCCTATTTAGGACTTGATGACACGAAGATTTAGTACCGAAACGTGTAAAATTTTTTTTTATTCTGCGTACAAACAACTTGCTTTTCAACACATTTCTTGTTTTCCACGTGAACACTTTGTCTCATACTGCATACTGCGTAC
>CAJVPJ010000625.1:0-20574 GCA_910592205.1 Paraglomus occultum | reverse complement strand
CGTCTCGAGAAGGAGAGTAAATATTCTAGTACGCTCTTGCCTACTGGGAGTCTGCCCAAACCAAGAAATTATTCTCACCAGTTACCTCCCTTATCAGATTTGAGCTTGTCGGATGTTGACGAGGAGTAAGAAAGAGATGTAGTTCGGATTATAAAGGCAGAAATTAGTTCTGTTCGTATAAATTATTAAAGTCAGTCTACAATATTAGTTATAGCGACCCAACGTCCTCTGAATAAGCATATAATTCGAAGTTTTGCTCCTCTCCCGTTAAATAAATTGAATATATTGGGGCTGAGGTAAAAAGATACGGAAATAAAATTGTGCGCGTCTCCTACTAGACTAGCTATCTTTGCCGGGGTAGATCATTTGAATATGTTATAAAAAATACAACGTAATCTTTGTGAAAATAGTAAAGAGTTGATGCTGATCGTTCCTGGATAAACAATGCGTAGCTACATTCGAGCTCCGCTGACACTGCTTTCAATTATTGTTCAAATTTTATTCCATTTTGACATTGATACAATGTTGTTTGTAGCCTTGATAGATGTAATGACCGTTTCATGACTTCTGCAAGCAATTATCCTACTAACCCCATCACGAAACAACGGACGGTAAGAAGTCCGACACTGAACCCCGTTAACAGTAAAAGGCAGATTCCATACCTGTCCGGTCTTGTAAACATCGCTGGTAGTATGAATGATCGATCTACCGAAATAAATTGCCGTACACGAGTGTGTCAACCACAGATGCCGATATCATATCGACTGTGCGAAATAGTTTTTGGTCTGCGTCACCATTCCTAACCTCTGGCCGAGAGTCTGAACAAAATCTAGCCAGGGGTAACATTCACGCATCGTTGTTTTTGAATCTAGACCTTTCGGTGATATGTTCTATATCGCGCAAATCGAGGAAGTATTCCGACCTGAAACTTTCCCAAGTCTGCTCGTTTTGCCTGAATAAATCGGATATTTCCCATAACAAGGTAACGCTGTAAGACCAATATTCAAATCGACCATCTGTTACCCAAACTGAACATATTGGTGTATTGCTTTAAGCATTCGGGGCAAGAAATCTATACTCACTAGTTGACGGCAAAAAATGGCGAACGTGTCATCATGTAACTGCACTCTCACTTTCGACACTTTGAATTTCCATCACCGGTTATGTCCCATCCCTACATGCGACCAGGACCACCATAAAGCCGAGTTTTGAATAAAGTGTTCTGTCTTTATAAGGCAATTTCTCGATCTATAGAAAAGAAGAAGAGAATTAGAGCAAAGAACAAATAACCGAGACGAATTCCTAACAATCGACAAAAGAAATACCGCGATTGCGACATGAATGGTTACTCTAAATACCATAATCCGTCCCATAAGTAAGCGAGTATCCCGATGGCTGAAACAATTTATTCGGCCTCCGAACTTGCCTTCTGTACTTTTACGCAGAAACGTAGCCCATATGAAACTGTGTTTGAATCCGTTCGTCTTTTTTCCAACCCGATTTTGTTAGCATACAGCATTGTCATCCGTTGGTTCACAAGCTTAAGTGCGGTGCTAACAAGTGATCAAACGGCGTCCATAGCCTAAGGAGATTTGCGCAGTCGAACAGTCATGTTGAGTTACGAGACAGCGTATTCCAATAGCAAACGAATTATCGTTCGATTCTAGATATTAATTCATAGTATTACTTTGTCGTTAGATGAAACAATCATGATCACTTACATTCTCTCGTAGAGCACTGATTAATGTCATTGATTTCATTCTTTGTGTAGTTCGAGCCTATTACCCTCTGTATTCCACTGGTAAAGGCGTTCAACCAATACAAGGTATATATAAGCTCCAAATCTTGAATTCGCGAATAATCCAGTCCGATTACGGGTTGCTGGGATAATCCGTTCTCGTAATGACAATCTTGCCAGATTCGTGAGATGATAAAGGTATGGGAAGTAGACAATAAACCCGCTGAATGATTGGTGGGTTAATTGTAAAGACATTTCGTGATGACTATCCAACTTCTGTGAGTTATGCTTCTTGTCAACATTGAGTAGCGTTACTTGTGTGTAGTTGCTGCAATCTGATTGTAATTTGAGACATGAAAACTGTGGTTAGTTGGTACTTTACAACGGTGGTTTCCCACCCAAGTCCGAAAGTTTCAATATAAGCAATGCTGTCTTCTGCAACGAGTACATGGAGCATATAATTGATAAGGGTGGTGGATAACTTTTCAAGTGGCAAATTGTAATCAGCCAATCAAAGTCAGTGAAAATTGAAGACAAAATTTCGTGTCCCATTTCCGTTGTATTTCTTTCATTCCAAGGCGTCGAGTGTTTATTCTTTGCAAAAAAAATATATTTCAGAAAGCCATTAAAGCTCTTTCTCGCAATTCCCACGCTCTAAGTGTAGATATTAGATGACTCGTTCGGCCATAAATTCCATGTTCCAGAATATGTCGTTCTTCTTCCGAAAGTTGGTTCATAGAAATTAGATAGAATTTCTACATTTGGTACTGCTTTATATCCTAATAACACAAGTCCATTACTATTACTTAATTCTTTATACTGTAGTTCTATATAGGACTACTATGGTTGTATTCAAATCGATTTAAGGAAATGTTTGGCTATGCATAACTTTGAATTGTAAGTTTTTCCTTCCGACAACTTAAAAGTGCAAATATAGACATAGACAACGTATAAAATCAATCGCGTTTCAACGCCAAGAATACATGGGAAATCCAGCAGTCTGTCCCGGTTGCACATTTGAAAGATCTATCTCGCGCGATAGTTTCTTCCGTATTATTAATTCAATGACCAAACTTTATTCTCAACAGGACAAGCGTATGTTGCCTTAATCATAAGCAGTCAAACACCGACATTAGTCCGTAAGTTTTTTACGACTCTCGATAAACCGTTACCATCACCTTATAAGTTTCTTGTAATCTTCACCAATAACCAATTTTAATTAAAAACCGAATTAAAAACTATTACTTGGGAAGGTGCACTGTGATAACGGTAATAGTTACGTTCCCAGATTGCGATATCGTGTAACATTCTTATTTATCTGGAGAGCATTTATACAGGTTGTATTTGCTGGAATTGAGTCTTAATTTTATTAGCTAACAATTTGACTTTAGTTTGTTTTTGGGGCAAAGAAGGTAAAGGCTTAGGGACTTGTTTTTCTCACCATTCCTTAATTTCTTTAGCCAGTATTTCTTTAATTTTTTTTCTTTTCTGGCTTTTTCTTGCAATTCTTGGATGACAGGCATTTTGGTGTCTAAGGCTTCCTGAAGGTTAGCTAAATGTTCTTTTTCTTCTTTTTCCAAATTATTTATATGTTCTTGACAATCAGCAATTTCTTTTACTCATTCTTTTCTTTTTTTGTCTCTTTCAACTAATTCCTTATATGCCAGCTGTTGAAGAGGATGAGTATAATCAGCAGCTACCATTTCTTCAATGATTAGATTTAGTTCAACTGGTAATTCATTTTGGGAGTAAAATTGTTTTTGTCCTAAATACTCTCTAATTCAAACTGGTTGATCAAGAGGTTTATTAAGTTTGCTAACTAGTTCTCATTGTCTTTTTTAGCTACTTTCTATAGACTCTGTTGTTGAGTTCTTCAGGCTCTCTCAGAGCTTTTTTAAGCTGCTATTGTAATCAGTAAAATCTTAGTAATCAGTATCACAGTATCATGTTACTTTTTGCTAGCTTATCAGTTCAAATTTGCCTCATTATTTAAAAACATAAGGCGCAATTTTCTCTCCTTGAGCTTTTTTTAGAATGCTTCTAATAGTGCTGTAATTTTTTGGTTCCATAGTGGATTTGATGTAAATTAGTTTCATATTAATATTTTTTTATATAGGAATAATCCTATATTAATTATGTTATGGTTTATATTCATCACATTCTGGTATGATAAAGTGAGCATTAAAATTAACAATTCCATAAATTATGATGAGCACCATTATTAGTTTTCAAAACGTCATCAGTCACCCTGGTCAATTTTACAGCCACATCATAATCAGCCCCACATTTATAGAATGTTCATTTTATTTGGTTTTGTTGCAGTCTGCCCCATATTAATATGTGACTTCCCCCATGTTTGTATTACTATGGATATCGTACCCCCCCCCCCCAATTAAGCGCTAAATATTAAATAAAGTGAAATTGTATGTCACATGAAAAAAGTCTGAAAAAATTCTAAATAACTCTAAAATTTTTCTAAAATTTAACTTTCTTTATCTTGGGAATACTTGCAACGCATATAGCCCCATAACAAATGTTACTGCAGCAATCTGCATTTTGTGTACAAGCATTACCATTTTGAATACAGCAATTGGGAGCTATTGTAGTAGTGATAGTCTGCGTTTGAGTTTCCGTAACGGTATTTGTTTGAGTTTGAGTAATGGTTTCTGTACCGCCATTTTCAGTAACGGTGACTGTATTCGTTTGAGTTTGAGTAATGGTTTCTGTACCGCCATTTTCAGTAACGGTGTCTGTTTGAGTTTGAGTTTGCGTAATGGTTTCTGTACCGCCATTTTCAGTAACGGTGTCTGTTTGCGTTTGAGTTTGAGTAACAGTTTTAGCACAGTCAGTGACGGTTTTTGTTGTAGCTTTACTAATGGTTTTAGTCATGGCCTTGGTCTTGGTCTTGGTGCATCTAGTCTTGGTCTTGGTCATGGTCCTAGTTACGGTAGGAGTATGTTGGCATTGATGTCTGGTGACCGTTACGACATTACTGCACGTATGGTTTGCTTCAACAACGTTCAATGCTAAAAAGCAAAGGAAACCGGCAAAAAGAAAAAGTGTACGGAAATACATCATGCGATTTATTTATGAAACTAAAGATATTAAGAAATATTGTAAACGACGAAAAAAAAATTGGTGGGAAGTCTTCTCCACTTATATTAAAAAATTTAAAATGCGGTAGTGTAAGCATATTTATAAACAAACTTCACTAACTAGCACTACATGGGCGAGCTGTATTGGTCCTCTTGTTAATCACTCGCAGAAAGCAACAAATAATGGAATTTTCAATTTCTTTTATTTTTCGTCCTGGTTGGCTAAATATAAACGCACTGAATCTGTGCACAACGACAAGAACGAATCGAAATTTCGCATTGTGTAGTGGACACAAACACGCCTAGAGTAATTTTAATAGTAGTTACACAAGCGTAGTTATTGGCGTATGTTAACATGAATTTTCGTTAGATATTAACTAGAGGTTTATTTGTTAGCCGCCTTCCGCGGCGGGTAAAAAGGGAGGAAAAGATTGGGTTTGTAGAAAAATATACAGTAATAATGCATTTATTATTGAGGAAAATTGGTGTGTGAAATTTATGAAATGGGGTTATACGTTTGACGTTAGTTGTTCTAGTCAGTTATATTCTTGAATTACTTCAAGTTTAACATATTTATTGAAGAATGTGTTGGGGAACCTGTCTCGGTCCAGAACTGAGACAAGTCTCGAACTTACAGCTTTTCTGGTTCAGGCTCTCATACAGAAACATCATAGACTGTTGCAACACCAGTTTCAGATGTTTGTGGATATTCAAACATAGTATAAACTTGATAAATAATTAATTTATGCCCAGAGATAACCAGCCAATTGAGGTCTTGTCTATACATTATTAAAAGCTACTTATGTTCTACCCAGTTTAATGATGTTTGTGGTACAGTATCGACAATCCTAAGTGCTAATGTTTCTCCATACGAGCGCACTTAATAGTTTATTCGCTCGGTTTTTTCGTACAAATGTACAAATTTATTAAAATGTATTATCGCCCCCCGCACTTAGGTCAAATAATCGTAACGTTGGATGTGTTTTATACACGTGCTGATATTATTTCTACTTGCAAGCCATTTTGTTTCTCTCTAGTAAAGTAATGTATGTAAACTTAATGATAATAACAGATAATTAGTCGAACTAATGTTCAGTGTTTCGGTCAAACGACCTGCTATAATCGTTGATTTACATACACGATAGGTTGGATTGCATAATGTTCATACTTTTTCCGACTACCATTATTGATTTTGATCCCCCTTCAGTTTCGATCAATTTGTTATCAAATTTAGTTTGTTTTAATACTAACAATGATTGGACAACGGGCGGGGGTAATTTTATTTGTTTAACTAGCGAGTCAGACCACACTTTAGTGGTAAAGCGGTAAAATTACCCGGTCGAATTGCAAAGAACTATTGGGCAATATCAGGTTTGTTCAATATTAAATTTTCGCAATTCACCATTAGAGACACTCAAACCTCGTTACATCAAATTTGTTATACCGAATTTTTGTTTTACCAAAGTAATGACTCCTCCGCTTTTTTCACTAGTAAAGGTTTCTCTTATAAACAAATTTAACACTTTGTTGCTGAAATTGCTACTAATCGCTTACACCGAACGTAATCAAAAATTAGCATAACGAGTGACTGTGGACGAGGCGTTTATTTTCCCGACAGTTCACTTTCCCGACAATTATTTTCGACAATTTCCGCTGAAATTATCTTAGCCGAAATATTTATTGGGAATTATTGTCGGGGAAATGAACCAGACCCGATTGTGGCATATAAGATTCATATGATTTTCGGTCATACGCTTTCTTATTCTACTAAAGACGGTGACGCTGCAAAAACAAAAGTCAAAATAGATTTATTTGTAACTGAGTAGTCAACCCGTTTATATGCATGTACTAATTGCTTGTAGATTGAAGTAAAAAGACTATTCAGTAAAGTCTCATTATAAAACGAATATAGGCCTAAGCCAAGATATCACATTGTCCGAAACTCTCGTCATATACCGAATTCGTAAATGGCGCTACCTCCACATTTCGTATACCGTAACTGCAGTAAGTAGTACATTTGTTACTGTCAAACAGTTCTTATTAATTGATATACTGTATTTCTCGTCATCCCCGTAATAATTGGCCAGAAAATTAACCATATTTTGTTGGCTGTTTTTAATCAACTGAACTCATATTTTGGTGAACACTTCAAATTTTGAATTCCTTTGTATTCCGTTTGACAGGATTTTATATAATCCGGAGCAATTAATTTGTACAATCTTAGCTGCAGCAGTAACAATAGATTCCAACATCTGATGTTGCGCCGCCGCTCATCAATACCCTTTGTCGCAGATTACCTTATTGCTTGTCACAAATCCTACATCTTCAGTTCAAAAATAAGTTATTAGCTTTTTATAGAGCTCTATGTATTCAAATGTTAATGTCGTGAACTAACAAGGTCTTCTCTGCGAACAATATTAAATTGTCACTAAATACTGACACTCAAATGCCAGCTTACGGTTATCTAGATGTCTAATGAATAGTGAGGGTATAAAATAGTTATTCCAAAGCCTCTATAATAGCCATAATACCCAACTATTGTTTCTAAGAAAGGATAGGTAAAAAACCCCAGTAAACAAAAAAAAGGAACGTTTTGTCATCCTATTTCTGGACATAATTAAAAATATGTACAAATTACCACAACAACGATAAATTAAGTTGTAAAAAGAAATCTGGGGGTCTAAGAGAATCCTTTATACGATATTTCGTAATGGCTACTGCCAGAGATCTTCCTATCCTTTGAAATAGAATAGCTCAAACACTAAGGCTTGGATTTATTATAACGCCCGGTAACGTTAATGTCTACGAAGGAAATTCCAACTAATTTCAACGCGGCCAGCCGATAAAGGGGCTATTTTCTGAAACGAAGCAGGACTCAAGTCGAGATCGCCCAATTGGCATCCCACACATCTATCGACAAGTGTAGCAACGACAGAACCAAGAGGCCCCCTGATTTTTATTCGACGACCACAGAATGGAGATTCGTTGGGGTTTGGAGGAGTGCCAAATTGAAGTGCACTCTAATCGTGAGGCAAAGAAATAATAGATTTTGAGAATGTTTACAGAAAATGTTGCAACCATCGCAACGCTAAGCAATAGTCTTGGCATCGTCGTATTGTAATGAATTGATACTTACCAGTGCAGCAACAAGTTGGTTGTCGTTATTGTATTTTCCACAAGCACCAAGACCGACTGTATAATATGTGCCCTGCCCGACGAATCTCTTGTGCAGCAACGGAGCTGCTTGAATACTGTTGACTATTCCGAAAATGAATAGAAAACATAGAATAATTATTGATCTAGTCATTGAAGCGATTGAAAGAGAATATATATGATGATTTTGAAAGAACGTATAAAGGGGGGGGGGGGGTAATGTAGTATTTATTCGTAATGGAATTTCAGTGGTGTAAGAGAAGTCTCTTAAATCGATAAACGACTTTTAAAGAGATGTTTAAAGGAATGAGTGATCTCTTTCAATGCAGCGATAGACGACCATAGGCTTGTGAAAGGGTAATTTTCTACGAAACAAAAACCATCAGCAAGCATCTCGGTATATATGTGCCATCCCTGCAGCCGAGTTGACTTTCTAGACGCTGTTGTGTCCCCACATGTGCGTGGCTTTTTAATTACAAAAATTGATTTCGGCATGTCATACAGCCCATAATGGGACAGAAACAGCCGAGCATCCAATGAGAAGATAATTTCTACGATGGTTTTATAATGTATTGGCTACTTTTTCGGAAAAAGTTCGCTTATGATTGGAAACATTCGTCGTTATACAGGCGGTACTTGTGCGCAAAAGGACGTTTTGTCTACAAATTGTCATTTGAAATTAGGTACACTGATATTGTCATTGGATATGATAAAGTGATACAAACGAAATTCAATTACGCAATTGCGCAAATAAAAGATATTGACAAAAGCCTTTGTTCATGTGTGTATCATACCACAATTCTTGCCTCTTTAAACATTCCAAGGCTCGTCTGTCTGCTTTATGTGATTTTTCAGTCTATTGCTTCCGGTGCTGTGTAACATACGAAACTGCCGGATAATCTATAATTATTAGTCAAGAGGACAATTACTGATTGTGAGCGGGGTAGTTCAGTAGTTATGGGATCACATGTCAGATTGACCAGGAACGACAGCGTTGATTGGACAAAATTGTAGAAACATCCGATCGATCATACGCAAGGGCATAAGGAGTGATCGACATTGTTAAAATCGTTACGTAAAGTATAATCACAATAATGTTAGGGGGGTTAGCTTATAACAGTAATTGTCGTCAGTCAAACCTCGTTATACCGAATTTTTGCTATATCGAAAAAATTCTGGCTCACCCCCGTTTTCCAAATAGTAAAACTCCCTCCTTTTAATAGTAAAATTTCTTTATACCGTTTACGAAGTTCGATGCAGGATTGTTACATATGCTACCAATCGCTTTATACCACAGAATAGTGATTGGCCGTAACAGATGAGATCATACGGTTTTTGGTCATATGATTTCCAAGTCTTAATCGTACGATTTATAATTACCTTCAACAAGGCGACATAGGAATTAATTATAATGAATTTAAAGCCTTCGTGCAAAGCAAAAACAGATTCGAATAGACTCATTTGTTACTGATCAACATAACAGTTTCATAAAAATGTTGTTCAACATAAGCCTCATTATACCGAATAATGCTTTAATCTTTGTTATCTAGATGTATATCACTACCGTATCCCCTCATAGTGAATAAGCACCTCTTGATTACCACTTTTCTCTCACAGACAGTTACATAATAACAGGTAATTATAAATTTTTTTTATAAAAAGTCTTCGTTACTGCGATTACTGGTAAACTTCATTGTTTATGTGATGCTTTCCGATCATTTTCATATGATCGAAGGGATCGGTATACCGAATTGTGCCCCGACACTTTGGTATAACGAAATTCGACTGTAACTGGGAAGATAGCAATACAAAAGTTATGCAATACTCACACGTTGATTGGCTGAGGATTTGTTTGGCTCGGATATGCGCACAGAATTTCAACGTTGAGATTATACGTTAGAGTAAAAAGGCTGTTAATTAGACAATTTTATGTCATGGTTGCTTGGCTTGGTATTGACGGAATGTTTTAAAAATGTCCCAATACATTTTATCCTGATATATTATGTAGAATTTTTTTTGTCAGATGCCATAGTTAAGTTAGTTAAAAGTGACTCAAAATCCGTATCTGGCACAAAATGCAAAACGTGACGGAATTTTAGTGTCAGTGCAAATGCCACATTTTACTCGTTTTTGAGGTATTTATTAATGTTGGAACGGTAACGCTTTCCGCGTGTCAGAAAATATATATTAGTAGCTCGTTATACCATTGTCAAACGCATGTCCAACATGCTTATTTGAAACAATTAAATAATTCTTATATCTATAAAATAAACTGCCTTTAAATTAAATTACTTTATTCTTTTAGCATTAAAAATATTAATTATCCGAACATATCTTAAACGGTTACTTAAGCTATAAGGTTATACATATAAACGGTTCTGCCAAGCCGCAAAATCTTCGTTGATTAAATTACGCGCATAACGGGAAGAAACCCCATCGAAAACAATTATCGTTGTAAATATTATATCGTAAAGTGACGAGCTCATGTAGAAAAATAAAAAATGCGCAAATTGATTAAGATAATTAACAGTCTTAATAAAGGCAGTGATACAATTAAACTAAACTTGGTAATATCCTGGTCGGAAAATACACATTCAGAAAGACACTTTTTTCCCAAACTTCGATTACTTTTTTTCCTTTAGAATAATTTGGGCCAACAAGTGTCACAGTTTGATGTGGATTGCTGAAGAAAACGCGGTCCTAGCAGTGTGATATTTATCTAAACTATGATTATTAACATGTTACTCAAATCAGCATACAACTACGTTTCAAATAATAAACTTAAAATAAGCACCTAGACAATTAATAATAAACTAATATATTCCCAAAATGTTGAGAAATTTTAACGCAATAAGAAACTCAAATAAATGGCGCGACAAATTACAATGTACTGCGGCCTTCTGTTTGGGTCAACATCCAACATAATTTTGGTTCACCGTATTAGGTAAACTGCATCATTATAAAAAGTTGGATAAACTGTCTCAGTTCTGAACCAGTCACACTCGGTTGTCTCAATTCTGAATCAAACGCTTCCAGAACAAAAGCATGTTTCCAATTGAGGTTACAACACTATTTACATTACTGTTGTATGTCAGATCGGAATTTATGTCAATTCCGAAGTGATATGTATCAGATCTGAATTTTAGAACAACTCTTTAATGGCTCTTCTATTCTGCGGAAGCAAAGTGCTGACTTTAACAAAGACTACCCCGAAGACCCGGATGACAAAGGTCACTACCCTACGGGACGGGGCTGACCCGGTACGAACGGGCATCTTCTGACGTGACAAGTCAGTGCTTTACTTTAAGCTACAACCCCATACAAAATCTTTTGAGCGGGAACTTCTTTATTTTAGAGTGATTTTATCTTAAAGTAACTTTATTTTATCGAGCGAATAATATATTGTCGTATGTCAGTTTGGAAGCGACATAAAATTCTGATCTGACATAAATTCCGATCTGACATACAACATTACTATTCTGATATTTTATTAAACTAATGGTTGTTGAGTATCATTAATTACTACAATAGATGAGTCTTGTAATGTACAGTATTATCGTTGTTTTTGATTCATTCGAGCTGGCCCTTATGCTGCGGAAAATCTATACGGTTAAATAATTAATAATTTATTGAAAAGTTAATTTATTGTATGTGGCAGCAAACATTTAACGACATTATCAAAGACAAGTGCACTAATTTACTTGCAAATTTTTCTGAAAACATTGTTAAAAACTACAAACATACATAAATCTTACAAAAAAGTATGCCAAAAAAAACGTTCAAATATTTTCAAGGTAATAATCTTCAAACAAATATTAGTAATTAATTTATATTATTTTTAGTAAATTTACAGTCTCAACTGGGAGATATTATTGACAAGTACGTCAATTGTTTAAATCTTTATTTTGTTTCTTACCTTATGACAGTTACATTTTGAAACTTTTCAAACCTACAATCAGTTAGTTAAAATAGGATTAATTTATTGGCATTCATTAAGAATGGGTGGGAAGTCAGTGGGCTTAGAAGAATTAATATCTCATTGTATTGTTTTGGCGGTAAGGTGTAATCCACGACACGCGCCTTTTTATGCTGTAATTGCCATAAAATACGTAACAAGATCTGTCAAACTATTATATGCTATATACGAGTTTACCGAAAAAGGAGGCGTTCATTTCCCCGACAATTATTTCCGACAATTCCTGCTGAAATTATCTTAGTGGCGAAATATATGTTCTGGCCCGATCTGTCCATCAGCCCGATCTGAACCAGGTTGATTGTCATTGGTTGATTTTGTCAAACTTCCCCCTACATCTATCACCTAATCTTCCCAAACAGCGCCAAAACTATTACGTAAACATCGAAATAAAAATGATAAGAGGTCACTTCCATGTAAAGTTCTGGAAACCCTCGATGGGGGTTATTACCGTCTTGGCTTTGTTTTTGGAGTATTAGATAGGTGTTACTTAGCAGGTGAAATCGAAACTGTGAGCGCAGAGTTTCCAGAACTTGAAAATATTCCTGAGACTCGAACAGCGGCTTCCCGATTACAGAGTTCTGCTGCTGTCAATGCCCTATGCCATTGTAAGTCTGGTTGCACAACTAGCAGGTGTGCATGTAGGAAAGCAGGTGTCGCTTGTAGCTCTCGTTGCCATTCTTCAACATCTTGTAATAACAAAGATAATTAGACGTTCATATTATAATAATAATCACGTATTTGCGCAGGGTATCAGAAAAAGTCAGGTGATAGATTTAGGGGTTTGACAAAATCAACCAATGACAATCAACCTCGGGCTAATGGACAGATCGGGCCAGAACAGTTAAATATAAGATCTGCAAAGTGATAGTCGATGTTATGATACAGACTCCATACCGAACTTATATACATTAATCTCTTTTGCATTAGAAAAATTGATTTGCTTTGTATTTAATCATAAAATCTAATACACGGATAATGTATTTTATCAACTGGGTTGCTCTAATTATTATGTTCAACGAAAAAAAAAAGTAAGCACATTGTAATGACGATTTGTAGTAAACTAACTCGTGTCTAAATACGATAATTGATGTTAGATCAATTTTCTAAGAGCTATAAAGTTTTTTCAATGTAAACTCGCTCAAAGTGGATGAAAAGAGATTTGAGACGTACCGCTTTATTGTATGTATCGCTGAGTCTTATAGTAAAGAGTTTGAGCAAATGAGACCAAGTTAACGTTATGCAATAACGTCTAAAAAGATGATATAACGGTTACGTAAAGTACCTTAGATTATTATCACTCATACCTGATACAACCAACTATACAACACCTCAACCCATAGAGTCTTATACGACATACATAGATAACCAACTTTTACAACATTTTAAATGTGCCCCATTTATCGTAATAGTTGGAACGCACAAGTCAAAAACGTTGAATCTTTACCAAAGTAGCGAAAAGCTAGTTTATAATCGGTTGGCAGCGTAGCGGAACGTATAAAAAAGTAAAAGTCAATGTTCTAAGTAAATATTAAAGTTGCAATAATTACCACGTACTTGCTCAATTATGTTAAATACCTATATCAATATTGTATGGTATACATGCTGACAAGCTAAAACCTACCACAGCGAAGCGAAGTATTATTGGATATTTAACCTATGACGAAATATCACTTCACAATGGCAAATCTTTGCAGATCAACGAGCTAATCACATTTGGTCAAAGGGGGTGATGTAACGTTATCTAGTCATACGAGGGGGCTTGGATATACAAATTTGGTAATTAGTAAGGAATGCATTTAATAATAATACTTACATGTACTACAACTATGTGCAGCCAATATTATTCCATGGGGTTTTTTGCTAAGCATAAGAGAAGTCTCTAAGGTATATTCTTTGCAACGGTATTTCGAAGTTAAAAAATTTGACCTTTTATAAATACGGGGAGCCGGCGTCAGCTCCAAACAGCCAACCATTACGAAGACCAAAATCGATATGCTGATACTGGAAAAACGGTCTCTATGGATGTTATGAAAATTTGGTTATTACACAACTGTTACGTAGGAGTAAGTGGTAAACGATAAAGTCTAGTCAAACACTTTGTCTAGTTCTATGTAGAAATGCTAAAGAAAATATTTATTGTAATTATACGAGCTTTGTATGCAATGTTATGTGGTGATTAATTACAGACTTGTTTGATATTAACTCGCGACATAGAATTTAATAAAATTTCTTACTGTCTTTCCGTCACATTAACTGATGCAGTACGTACTGTATATTACATGCAAATTCATACTAATACTAACATATATTTCGTATTCACTCTATCGTTCATAAAATTACTCGCTGCATAGTAAAATATTGTTGGCAATAATTTCAGTGGTGGTAATGGAACAAAATTTTTGTAGTAATTAGATATAAGTTTTAAAACAATCAGCTAAGCTAATGCGTAGTATTTTAACATTTAAAACTTGTATTTAAACAGCAAAATATTTATTTCGTTAAAAGCTGTTGAACGAGTGGAGTGCTTGTTAGTTTTTTTAAAAATTTTGACAATTGATTCGAAAACGTTTGCCTTGGCTGTATTATGTTAGTTTCAATCATGTATTGTATCGTCTGCATGCAAACAGACTACGATTACTTTAGGTGTGTAAGCAGTTGTTAATAATAACAACACAACGTGAGCAACAACTAAATAATAAGCACTGCCACCAGAATTTGTTACAACAATTGCTTTTTTGCATAAGAACTAACACAATGGTTTATTATGACTACTTTTCTAAGTACTGACTAATTTACTTGGATTGACTATGAGTATACCCTTTTTGATAAAATCTCTGCACAGGATGTAACGAGTTGTTTCTTTCAAGTTTGAACATTGGCGTTTTGGCGCTTTGTTCCTTTCTACAATAAGCAATAAACAACCAATCAGCAATTAGTTTGTCCTCGCCAATCTTAAATATGGTTAACCCTCATTTCCTAACCAGATTGTTCTACTAGTCACATTGTTATAAAACACAGTGGTGTGAGGGTGTAATCCAAACTATTGTATCGAGAAACAAAGTCGGTGAAAGATCTGCTGCAACACGTGTCACGCAAGGCAATTTATAATTCGTCACTTTCTGGTTGTCTTTTTTTTCCCTTAAAAGACCTGTTTGCTGTTACCTGTTTGAAGCTAGTTTCTTCCAACCAATGTATTTTTGGCAAACACTAGATTCTGTTGATAACAATTAATCAATTGTCGGATCAATCTTTCTCCTTTTTTTTGCTATTCTCTCCGTTTTCCTTTACGCTCTGAAATTTTTTATGCACATTGTAGACGCCATGTGCAGGCTATTTTTAATTGGGACGAGTTTTCTTCCCACAAAGATAATGTGTATACAAACGAACCATTGCACAATTAGCTTTGTGAATGTACTCATTGTGTATACTTGCATATAGCACTCGCTGTAATGAAATCTACATACTAATACAACTACAATTAACAACAGCAACAGCACACAGCAACAACAACAATAACAGTATTAGAATACTGATTGTTTCTAACAATGCATGCTCATATGCGGATGCATTTTGGTCTTTCTTCAATAATTCATTGTCCAAGTACCAATGAAACATGTTTAAACGCCTCTATAACGCAAAAAGTAAGAAATTTTTTTTGGGGAAGTGACATTGAGCGGGGAACCCAATCGGTTCAGAGAAAAAAGAATGGGTTACCAGCACCAGTATTGTTTGTTCAACCGGTTTTTTCATTCACCATTACGCCAAGGATTGCGGAGGCCACACAGATCGCCCATTTGGATTTCACAAATACTTTAATTGGTAAGTGAATTACAATCTTGGATATTATAGTAAGATCTTGATAAGAAAGTAAACAGACTGGCATAGTCGGCTGCAAAAATCATATACGATGGATGGGGTACAACGGGATATGTATCTATCATACATTTTAGGGCCTCATACTGACGACTGCAAAGCGCAATAAAATAGTAAATAGTATTGTAATTCTGTAGAGTCTATCAAATGAGTTGACATCTGTGTGACATACAGTACGTTTTATATCTTTTCAACGCTTTCCATTATTAAACTATTTTTAGATTATACGAACAGTCGGGTCAATAAGCGTACCATTTATAGTTAATTCGGTTTACCTAATTTGTATCAATACTACCTTGCCACAGTGTACGAATCGTCGCTAACATCCCATTTAAGGTTTCTGCCACCGGCGTGTAACACTAGGTAGACCGTATGAAAAAGTGGCTTTGAATTGGCTAATGAGAAGCGATCCACCTGGTGTGCAACCTTTGCTGCAGGAGGATGTGGGGAACAGAGCCGTTGTTGAATGTTTGGGCGGACAAGCGAGCAAGTCAAGGAGATAGCAAATAGAACAAGTTTTGAGAACGTGTAGGAAGAAACATTGGAAAGATATTGCATCATACGGTATTTGTTGCACAACTTTTTTAATCTCTTCCATTACACCACTCCCCGCTCATACATACACATTCACACACACAATGAACTTGCAAACAATGAAATACTTGAAGTAATTAAAAATAATACATACATACACAGTGTGTGGCATACATCTCTATTCATCCAATAATCAACTAAATTGCATCTTGATGTTATTATGGTCCGTTCAATGACGATTTTCTCTTGTCTATCCCGCTGATTATTTTTTCCTATTATAGTGCGAGAGGATGTTCTGCAATGGACATCTTCCATGTGAAGATGGCCGATGGGGGGGGGGGAGATGAGGTGAGTGAGGGGAAGGGAGATTGCTTTTGATTCTAATTTACTTTTAAGGAAATGGTACACAAATTACTCGATCGAGCTGTTGTATTACAAAGGCAGTAAATGATGGGTTGGGTACAGCCGAAGAGCAAAAGTGAAAAAAAAAATTTTTTTTTTAGAATTGAATGACATTTTGTAATGTTTGTATTCAAGTGCGACAAGCGAAACTACGGGGAGAAAAGACAATGTTTATTTGTAAGCAAAAATACATTGTCGTTTGGTATGCATTTCCGTATTGTAGAACGAAACATCTTACTGTTATGATATAATAGTGTCTTACCAAAGTATCAACACAGTAGAAGAAGGGAGGGAAAATAACAATTGTCAGGCTAAAGGGACAATACAGCTCAAGACAAAATTGGGCAATCTTGCTCATAGCATTTATGTATATATGCTAGGATACTCTACTTTAATCTATATAAGTTACCATGTTAGTTGATTTTTGCAACGCCACGCCATTCATTGTTAATAAGATATCGAACAAACCATTATTAACGATTCAATTCATTTTTTGCCATATCCGCTTAGCGTCGTTTGAACCATCCCACCTGAACTGCTGTCTATCAACTTTAATTAACCTACCGACACATCGTTAATGTAGGTAAGCCACATAGAACGTCCATAGACGCTTTAACTGCATATCTATTTTTTGTCTCTTTCCATAAAACTGCTTTTCATTCAACATTAGGAATAGCCGAGTTTTTCCTTTATTTGGGTCGATGCATTGTTGACACAGCCGAACAATTATGTATTTATTTTGTTTGTTAGTTGGTACAATACTTAATAGTATATTCCTCCACAATGTATACGCCAAACCCTTAATTCGGAATGTAGTCCAAATAAAAAATTTCATGGAGGGTGAAACTGCATAAATAAGCCAACTCCCCCCATTTCCAGACGGCACAAAAAAACCAGCGACATTAGATTGTCTTTCTGAAAGCAGATAATAATAGACATACTAGAACTAGAGAAAAAATTTCAGTACTTTAATCAAATCACAACTCAACAAACCAAACCAAAAACCTTATTCGATCAAATCACTTGCATATACATACTATAATCAACAAATGATGTTCAGAAACAGTATCGTTCCGATCACCAACACCGCCGCCGCCGTTGTCAGCAAGAAGGCATTTACTCTGTCTCTCTTATCTCTCCCAAACGAGATCCTCCTCATAATTTTCGAAATGCTTGACATAGCATCTCTTTTCGCAGTCTCTGATACATGCACGCTATTCAACGCCTTATCCTGCGAATTCATCATCCAATCTTTCCAATCGCCAGACGTCACATTAAGACTCTCGTTCAATCAAGAATACAAATTAAAACCCCACGTCGAATTCCAATTTTCTCACTTCGACAAAAAGACACACAATCTAGTCTTCAAACCGACAACCGAGAAAACAATAAAATTCTACAACTCAGCAGTTGTACGCAAACCCACTCTATCCACTGCGGCATTAGTAACCGGTAACAATGAGACATGCCGCTTGGCAAAGGAAAACTTTCTTCAAAAGGCCTCGACGCTTTCCATCAAAAACTACGGAACCTTCAACGAAACACATATGATTACTCGAAACGACCATCAATCATCATACAACATCTTATACACTGTAAGCCCCACTCCCGAAAACATTGTACCGACAAGAAGCGGAGAGCGATGGGTAACACCCACAGAATTTTCGTGCCCTATCGAGTTCTTTTATCCACAAGGAAATAGCATATCAAAGATGATTATGAAGCTTTTTAGCAAACAACGAAAAAATATGACACCGACAAAGAAATTGTCAAAGAGAAAATGGGCAGACAGAAAAGCCATCGAGGCCAAAAAATATGAGATGGATCAAAATGAATTGACACCTGTCAGCAATTAAGTGGTAATAAGAAAATGAACATTTGAAAAAGAGAGAGAGAAAAAAAATCGTTTTAATAATAGACATTTACTTCTTAAAATAATCTACTATATAGACGATTATTAAGATGTTTCGCTTTAACAACCATTTTTTTTATGCTGGTAATGATAATTATATTATTATTATTAGTCTATAATATATAAATTGTAAATAATGCTTAATGTAATAAAAAAAAATTGGAAACGTTTTTGAAAACAAAATTATCGTTGCATGCAAATTTCTGTCCATGGTGTAACAAAGTAATTATGTAATTATACTAACAAGTCTTTGTTGTCCTTGTTGTCGATGGCGCAAATTACATTGTTTAACAGGTGGCACCTGTATGATGTTGGACCGACTTTTGTGCCTTGCGGGTACATGCATATTTGGAAATAACAGGTTTCGGTTGTCTATTTATGTGTGAGGGGGCTTGTGCTTGTCAATACTGTTTTTAGCCGGTACTAACTCATTAACAAAATCCAAGATTTTGTTGGCAAGAGCACCCACCCCTTTCCGATGGTGGGACCAATGAAATCATGATTCAAAATTAGAAACCCGAGACTGAGTGTTTAATTTATTAACATACAAGGAAATTTAAATGGTGTTGATTATTACAAGACAAAGTGCGAGTATTGAAAATTTTAACAAGAGAATATAAAATCAAAGTATTGATTGTTTCTACAAGTTGTTTGAGAAAGCCAATGCATATACGCACGTTTCAAAATGCAAGTCTTGTTGATATTTTTTGGAAAGCAGATGCTAGATACAGAAACATCATAGCCTGCAACCTGCTTGTCTGTTTGCCTGCTTGTCTGCTTGTGCTGCAGAGATCACAAGACTTGCTATGCGACATCAACAGCTGACGATTATGTGCGTGTTGTAAAGCGTCCGAATATTTGTTTACAATACATGATTATATGCATTGTTTAGTTCAATCAATGTACAACTTTTCAATGTCTTATCTAGCAAGCAGGCAGGCGTTTGTTTCAGTATAAACTAAAGTTGTGTTATTTTAATACATACGATCGAAGAAGAAGAAGAAGAAGAGGAGGAGGAGGAGGAGGAAAAACTACAACAGCAAAAGCCGATTATTAACAGTTGCCTAGCAGTAGTAATGATTATGATAACTAAAGTTTAATCTTATTTAAATTACCTGATAAATCAGTTTCAATGATTATGTAATTGTCGTAAGTTTGCATTTGTGCATGCGGTACAATATGACGTATTGCATATTTCTATGCACTACACGTATATTCATGCTGGCGTTTTATAATGGCGATTGTTTACGGCATTTTTTTTAAATATCGGAGTTAGTTGCAAAGTGTAATTAGAATTTTTATACAACTTGGTAGTCTATTTCGGAGATAGGTCGAAAAACTAGATTTGTCTCGATCTACAACGCAGCGAGCTGCTAATAATGAAAACGTTTTTTAAGCAAAAAGTTATATCAATAAGGCTAATCATTGAAAAGCAAACAATTGGTGTAGTATAAATAAAGTTAAATGTAAGATCTTGATGGTTTACTTAAATTTGATAGTATATTAATATTTACTTTTCCCACATACACATAAGCGGGCTTAACAGTTGAATAACTGCGCCAAAAGTTCAAAGTGTCGTGTCGCCAACTATCTGAAACGAAAACGCTCTGAATGACCTGCCCAATATCAGTTTGCATAGTTTGAGACAATATCACGCAATATAACATAACTATTGTGAAAAAGCTTCCCTCAATGGCAATTGATTACACAGTGTTACAATCGCTCACTTTACTAATAATAACGTTATGTCTTTAACTTTTCAACTCCTCATTTCGCAAAAAAAAAGTACCCGGTTTACGGTATATCATGTAGATTAGAAAGATAGACAGAGTGGGAAGGTGTTGGGAAAAGACCTTTTGTTCTTCTTTTCCCTTTTGTTTCCCTATGTTTC
>CAJVPJ010000624.1:0-20580 GCA_910592205.1 Paraglomus occultum | reverse complement strand
CAATATGGTATACAAACATGTCAATTTATAGTACAAATGTTTATGTTTATTATACATTTTACGTGACGCGATTTGATTACAAAATTGGAAGAGCTACGCGTATCGGTATTTTCAAATGTTCACTTTGTTTGGTTTTGTTGCAGCACGCCCCATATAATAATAATCTTTTTATTATTAAGCTGATTTAGTATTAGTCAGTAAGACTGTATTAGTATTGTTCTGACACCTCTAATACCAACCTTCTTCCTGCTCACCCAACCCTCTCAATTCAATTCCCAGAAACCATTGTGTTATATGGCCTTTCACCCTGAATCACCCTTTTACCTGGACCAAGATAGTTCTGAGAGCCATAGCCAGGCATATCATTTGGTATTAGTATTAGTATTAGTATGACAAAGATTAGTCAAAACTGACCAATCCCCCAGAGCCACTTTAGTACTCTCATAAGCTTTTTAAGTGGTTCTAGTTTGATGGGGTGGGATTCAGATGTCGTGACTTTAAAAAGCTCAATATAATCACTTGTTTGGGCCAGCGAATGAGGTCAACAGTAACAGAGGCAAAATTCCTCTGTTTTGGTAGCAAAAACTGATCTCGATCTGTAAATTCCAATAAACTATCCAGCCAAGTTTCATTGGCATCTTCAGTTCCAATATTAATATTAACTTCCGCGTTTTCTGTTCTATCTGCTCATTTGTCAACTCTTCCTCATCCATCTCATCATCTACAAGATATTTATTCACAATTTCCCTCACATGTGCCTCATTCACTATCTCCTTCAGACCCTTCAGATCTTGAAATGTCATGACATCTGCTGGGGGTTGCACTGTGAGTTTCTCTGGTTCAGCTTGGCTATTTATATTGTCAACAGGCCAATAGTTGTATGTAGCCTTCTTACTCTGAAATAGGCTAATCACCAAGCATTCAAAAAATAAGCCCTTGGGGTCAAGTGAGGTCATAGTGAAGTTATCAATAATAATAACATCAGTATTATTCTCCGTTTTATCAATCAATCAAACAACGATGTTAAGGTAGATGGATCTTTTATTCAAAGGCTATTTCGCTTTAAAAAAGATGTAGTAAATGACAGTATTCAATGTAAAAGGCAAGTAACTCTAGACAGATACCTAGTGTAAATAAAGTTTTGATATAAGAAAGGAATTTGGCGGGTCCCGATCACTTTCTTATATCGAGAGCCACTTGTAATTTAAGATACACTTTGCGATCGCTAATACCACAGTTGTGCACACACAAGCGTCGTATTATAATTTTTTGCTTATTTGATGGTAACGTTTATTTAGTTGAGGCAATTGGTCAGCGACAGAAGAAACTCATCCCTCTGTTTCTTCCGTCGTTTTAGTAGCATCATCACTTGATTTATTTATATTTTCCAGAGCTTCCTCTCTCTCTTTTGTCAAAACAAGAAGTCTCTTTGGCCCACTCTTCCATCCGGCCAATCTCCTGTATTGAATAGTTGCATTTCTGCGTACTCCCTTGTAGTTCCGAATATTAACGGGTCAGGTGGATCGGAAGCTTGAATTCCTCGCTCAATGTTACAATCGCTTTCTTGTATTTGGATTTCTTCTTTCTCATTTCAACTGATCCGACCGTTACTGAACGATAAGTTTGATAATTCATGATTCGCACGTTGACGACATCGAGATTGTAAATGTTTGTAAGATAATCTCGTATATCGAATTTGTTTAATCGAGGTGGTACCCGAAAAGCAACTTGGTTAGGAGGGAGCTTCGGATCGCGAGTTAACTTGAATACTATGTTGGGAAATAGACTTAAGTCCTGGCGCAAAGAGACGAAAGACCATTTCCACCATTCAACAGAGTGAAAAAAGAAGGGATTTGATGAATTTGTGGTCCTGTGATTTTCGGTAGATAGTATTGCATCTTGTAACTCTGATCCTACCCAACTCTTTTCTCTTTGTGTCCTTGACGAATAAATAACATTGCCCGGATGTACATTCAAGTTTTCAATCGTGCGGTCAATGGACAGTCGGTCCGGCCTTGCGTCATTAGATGCATAAAATTGAATGCGTTTCCGCGTGATGCCAGTATGATAAGTTCGAAAAGTCAGTTCTTGTCCCAAGTAACAGCCTTTTCGAAAATCAATCCGTCCATGTAGTCGAAATTAGACTGTAACGGAAAAGCCTCGCCAGGCGGAAAGTCGATTATTCCCTCGGGTACACCATGGAGTATCCTTCGTATAGTATATTCTTCTGGAGGTAGTTGCGTGAAATGAGATGGAAGCGGCGATTTTTTCTTCTCAGATGGCAACACTATTCTGAGTCCCATCCCAGGATACCGTCGATCTCTACATCCTATTTCGTCTAGACCTTCTTTCAATACCAATTCGCTTACCGTAATTTTATTAGCTGTCGGTTAGGTATCAGTCTTCTCCACCAGAGATTATTTAAAGTCATCGCCCCATACGTTCCAAATGTTGTATTCGCCAGATACATCTTCTATGGTTATTTTTGAACGCTAGCGAGTGTTATTATAGGTGAGGGGTACGTAATGTTGTCGTCGTCGTCAAGGCAAAGGTTGCCGGTCGTCTATCCCGATAGGTGATGGGCTGATTATTTATTAATAGGAGAATTTTGTATGGCTGATTCTCCTTGTGATCTCATTGTTTCATACACTTGCGCTGCCTTTTTGCTTCTATTGCAGACGTATAATGACAATAAGATGTTGTAAGTATCTATCCTTGGCTCTATATTGCTTCGGCCAAACTTTTAAATATTTCTTCCACTTTAATGGTATTATTTAGCTTACTGTACCCTGTCATCAGAGTATTGAATGTAATATGTCTGGTTTATGTCCGGCAGCTGTCATCTCGTCTAGATACTTCTGAGCATTCTTGATGTCATTGTTTTTAAAAGATGCATTGATCATAGTATTGTACAGAACAATGTCCATTTTTATCCCTACTTGATGCATTTGGGATCAACATCATGTCATACTTCGCATCGAGCATTCAAAGGTATTTCTAATACAGTGGGATTTCCCTAAGTGCAACCCCCTAAGTGCAATTACTAAGTTTGACCCCTCTAAGCGCAAAGTCTGTTTCAGTCCCAAGTTTATAAGCTATATAAGCATTTCACCCTCCATAAGTGCAAGTTTCATCAGTTTTTTCCTATGTCTCCCGTCGAGTTGCACTTAGGGAGGTCTGACTGTACTTCGAAATTGATGTTAGCATAGTTGATTGAATTCTTGTCTATTGATCAATTTTCAAAGTATATTGAAGTAATATTTTTGGGTCATTCATCTACGACAATTCTACCTTAAACTCTTGTTAACAAATGTTCGTTTGACTGTCGAAAAAAAACAAAACAATAACTCTTGATTGAACGTCACATCATCCCGAATCCTCCGCCTGCTGCCTGCTGTTGCTGCTGCCCTTTCTTGGCGACAGATTCACTGATTTTTGTGTAAACATCCCAGAACTTGCAACACATCTGTCGATACATATTGATTCGCCTTTGTTTAGCTCTGGTTCGACGTAATTTGGTGGTATGCATTTCTCAATACTGTTGGAATGATAACATTGTTATATGTACAGTCTGACCCGCACGACAAAGGACTACATCCTCTACAAGAAGCCAATTATCATTATGGGATTGATAAGTGTCGGTTATCATCTCCATTTCTTGTTCCACGATTGCTACCGAACTGCCAAATGTTTGCTCACCAAGCCGGAGTGAGATGAAGAAACGGGAGATTTTAGCAAGTTTGAAAAAATGGGGTGATTGAAATAAAATTTCTTTTTTGTGGTGTCTCCTTCCTGGATGACATTTTCCTGGGCTATTTATAACCATTGCGGCTATGAAATTTGATATTGTCGTATAATCATATACTCACTCTAAAATGACATAATGTATATACCATTAATTAAATGTATATTTTCAAACACATGATTTTCGATAAGTCGGCCATTTTTGAGGTTGGCCGACTTATCGAGACTGATGTTGGAAAGTGTCTGTTATTATTAAAAGGTGGCTAGATAATGAGTAGCCAAAGGGCTGGTTTGAACCAAGCGGGAGACGAGAAGTGTTGGAGAATTCGTCAATCCCTTTTACAATAGATTAAATTGTGACGTAAATTACGGTTTTTAAAATTTTTTTACTTTGTTGCAACGTGAGACGACACATTTTAAGTAAATGATCGACGCATTTTTATGATATATCAAGGGGAACATTCCTCCAGGTTCAGACAATTGCTACTTTGACTCCAACGCGATAACCGGACGCAACCGTACCGAAACTTTAGCACCACAACACTGTAAAATTATGCCATTCAGATTTACATCTAAATGGTGTGAATCTTGGGTTCCGGCCGGATAGTACATCTCGTTCAAGGCCCTCTTAGAGGTTGGTGGGCAGTTCATAACAGCATCCGTATTGATCCCGGCTATTGCCCTTAGATGCGTTTCGCCTTTGGTGTCATAGCTGACGAACGTGCGGACTCACATACGGCTGTGTGGACTTGCTGTGGTGTGTACGGGATACGGTCGGATGTGTTTTCTGGAACTGCGGTGATGTAAAGAGCCTTACGTTTTTGGGTTGTTATGGCCTCTGATAGAAACAGTAAGGCTATAGGCTGAGCAGCTCCAAACAAAGGAATGTGGGTTGGTAGCATCCGGAGTATATTCGAAGATTAGAGTAATTGCAGGGTCGTGAAACGTCTTTGTATTTCCGTTGTAGTAGTCGACATCACTGACGTTACGCCCGTCATCTATATCTAGCTCTATTTCCTCCTCGTCTTTTTCGTTAGAATAGTATCTTACTTGCAGAATCCACATTCTAACGTTATAACTAGCACTAACATAATATCAGCATTCACCTTCAAACGCTTATCCGATGGAAAATATAATAAAATCAAATAACAAATAGGAATCCCTTTGCGAAAAGAGCTTTAATACAATGTTCAATATCTCACATGTCCAATGATCTGTAATCACTTTTCTGATTGGTCATTTCCTCGCGCAAAAAGATTTTATTTCGTTTCGATCCAAAAAAACTTTTTGAAATATTTAATAGTATGGGTAAAAGAAATAGAGCTGCTACACTTCCTACAAACTTGCCACAACTGCAGAATCTAATAAAACGAGACCCCGTCTCTTACAAGGAAGACTTTTTGCAGCAATTTAGACATTATGAATCTCAGTTGACTATATTTAAGCTAAAACCTGACGAGGATGCGGAGGACTTTGGCTCTTTGGTCACCTTTATATCACAGGTGGATAATAAGAAAGAAGAAAAAGGACCACGAGTGTATGCAAAATACCTGTGGTTTTCAATGAAGGAATTCGATGTTTGGATCCTTCACTGTCTGACATTCCTGTAATGCCTATGTACCTTGAATTAATACGATTGTTTTGTTTTTAAGGTTGCTCAATGTTATCCGGAAGAAACAAAAGCTTTCCCCCAACAGATAATAGATATCTTGTCTGAGAATTATCAGATCATGCATCCTGAACTTCGTAGGACACTAGCGCAAGGTCTTATACTCCTTCGCAATAAAGACATAGTATCAAACACCACGTAATTATTATTTCCTTTTTCTCGTTTTTTTTTTAATAGACATTTGCAACTCTGATGTTGGTCAACCGTACATTCGAATTCGGCGGTCGTTGATTTTCGAATTATTCCCGTGAAAAAAAGAAAAAGTCTTTTCGCTTTTTTATTTAATACTTTGGAGTTCATTCTATTCCAATTTCTTTTTTTTCTTTACAAAAAAAACTCATCAAAAAGGATACTATCTCTATTCTTCACGCTCTTTCGCGCACGCGACAAACAATTGCGTGATTCTCTGTACACCTTCATCGTTAATGACATAAAAAACGCGAACGCGAAACATAAGAACATTAAGCTGAATAAGATCTTGCAAAATTTCATGTATACCATATTGCAAGGCACTTCCGGATCAGGTGGTGACCTTGCACGCCAAGGTAAAGAACTGTTCAAACAGGAGATGTCTGAAAATGCTGTTGCAGCAAAGAAAAGTTTGGACGTCTGTATTGAGCTATACAAGAAAAATGTATGGTATGTTGATTCTTGTGTTAATCTATTGTAATTAACGGTAAAATATTTTGCTGACCGGCATTAATGTGGGAAAACAGGAGTGATGACAAGACCGTGAATGTCATAGCGGAAGCATGTTTCCATCCCGTAACCAAGATAAAAGTTACAGCGCTCAAGTTTTTCTTGGGCTCTAATGAAGAAGAAGAAAGTGGAAGCAGTTCGGAGGTTTGTCAGAATTGAGGACTCTGAATTCCCATACAAGTTTCTGCTTGGAATTGCTTTACCGAGATTTTTTTCAATCTAAGGATGACGTGGTTGACATAAGAAAATTACAACACATCAACCATATAAATAAAAAGACGAAATCAAAGGCGCGCAAAATGGAAAAAGCTTTGGCTACTATGCGAAAGAAGGCAAAACAAAAGCACAAGGCAGAGAGCTTTAATTTTTCGGCTTTGCATCTTTTGAATGATCCTCAAGGTTTTGACTCCGTCCTTATTTTAGTGTATACGAATACTTTCATTTTGTTGTTTCGGTTTGCTTACGGTTCCTTTTTTTCGTTCAACGAAGGATTTGCCGAGAAATTGTTTTCGATATTGCAACAATCATCTAATAATGATCGTTTTGAAGTCAAATTAATGACGATGAATTTGATCTCGCGTATTATCGGCATCCACAAGTTGATGTTGCTAGGCTTTTATCCGTATATAATAAGATATCTGCAACCACATCAGCGTGATGTTACATTGGTTTTAGCCATCTTGGCACAAGCAACTCATGAACTTGTACCCCCTGATGTGTTGGAGCCGGTTGTAAAGGCGATAGCAAACGGTTTCGTCAATGATCGTTGTGCTGCTGAGGTTATGATTGCTGGGTATGCTGGTCATGGAAGACGTGTTCGGGGAACATTGCGTGCTCGAGTTTGATGAGATAATCTAATTCCTTGCGTCGAATTAAATATTATAGTTTGAACGCCATACGAGAAATCTGTACACGCCAACCTCTCGCTATCGATGCGACGCTGCTGCAAGACCTGACCGAGTACAAATCGGATCGTACCAAGGGTGTGATGATGGCTGCGCGATCGTTAATAGCTTTATATAGGGAACTAAATCCTGAGCTGTTGCATCGCAAAGACAGAGTAAGCGAGTTGAGACTATATGTGATCTATTTTTTTGAATTTTTTAATCATTATGCGTTGACAGGGTCGAACAGTTAGTATGAACATGAAAGATTACAAGCCGTTGCAATATGGTGAAGTCAAAGTAGTCACTGAAGAGGTTACTGATGAAGTCACCGGGGAGAAACGAAAATTAGATTCGACGTTCGTATAAGCTTGACGTCTTTTCGTATTTTTTTTTCTTTTGTTTGTCGCAGCGCTATTAACTTTATAAATGATTTCCTCAGTCAACATGAAGAACTATCAGATGTAGTCGATGTAAATACCATAATAGGTCCTCGTAAAAAGGCTAAGCAAGATTATGAAGAACGTGTAGAGTCTGTGAGAGCAGGTCGTGAGGGACGTGAAAAATATGGAGCGCACAAAGATAAGAGAGCGGAAGGATCTAGCACTACAAACAAAGAAAAGATCAGGAATAAAGCATTTATGATGGTAGTACACAAGAGAAACACGCTTACCATGAAGAAGATGAGCTTAAGAAAAAAGCAGGTAAGATATGGTGTCAAGCTTCATGAGACGGTTCGGATTATTCGAAGACCGCTGAAACTAAAAGCCAGCGTGTATTTAAAATTGCTCCACAGATACAGCTAAGAAAGCAACAAGCAAAGAAGAAACGATAATGAACAAATGCAATAATCGAGTTACATAAGCTAAATTATTTTATCCACGAAATAAATCCACAAATCTTGTATGTATTACTTCTGCTCTTTGACGAGTAACGGTTTTCATGTGTTGACCATCTTATTCAGTCAAATACCCAATGTCCATGATCCTGCTTTCGACCATATCGCCTGCACTGACTATAAGTTCTGTAATAATTGTCCCTGCACGAGAGTAGAATCAAGTAACTGCGATTGCAATAATAATAACGTATATGTGCATGGCGGATGGATGTCGCTATTACTACTATTATGCTAATTGGTACATATAAGCCATTACAACAACACACGTGAATACGAATACACTTCTCAAACACTTGTTAACGATAAGTAACCAGCTTCGATCTTAATTTATCAATCCGATAAAGAATTATTTATTCTTTAGTAAAGGAATTCAACGATACAGTACAAAAAAACATCTGTTAAATAATATTCTATTGCACTATTTAATATTCATCGGGTTCCTCTTCTTCTGCTTCCACAGAGTCGGTTCCCACTTCCTCATAATCCTTCTCCAAGGCAGCCAAATCCTCACGGGCTTCCGAGAATTCACCTTCTTCCATACCTTCACCAACATACCAGTGGACGAAAGCACGTTTGGCATACATCAAATCAAATTTATGATCCAGACGGGCCCAAGCTTCAGCAATGGCAGTGGTATTAGACAACATACACACAGCGCGTTGCACTTTCGCCAAATCACCACCAGGCACAACAGTTGGTGGTTGATAGTTAATACCGACTTTGAATCCGGTAGGACACCAGTCTACAAACTGGATGGTACGTTTGGTCTTAATAGTAGCAATAGCGTTGTTGACGTCCTTTGGAACGACATCACCACGGTACAAGAGACAGCAGGCCATATATTTTCCGTGACGAGGATCGCACTTGACCATCTGGTTATGAGGTTCGAAACAGGCGTAGGTGATCTCGGCAACAGTGAGTTGTTCGTGATAAGCCTTTGCGGCTGAAATCACGGGGGCATAAGTAACCAACGGGAAGTGGATACGAGGATAGGGGACAAGATTGGTCTGGAATTCAGTCAAGTCGACATTGAGAGAACCATCAAAACGCAGAGAAGCCGTAATGGAGGAAACGACTTGAGCAATGAGACGATTAAGATTGGTGTACGTTGGTCGTTCGATGTCAAGGTTGCGCCTGCAGATGTCGTAGATAGCTTCGTTATCTACCATGAAAGCACAGTCAGAGTGCTCCAAAGTTGTGTGAGTAGTGAGGATGGAGTTGTACGGTTCGACAACGGCTGTGGAGACCTGGGGAGCGGGATAGACAGAGAACTCTAACTTGGATTTCTTGCCATAGTCAACTGACAATCTTTCCAACAAGAGGGCACCAAATCCGGATCCCGTACCACCACCAAACGAGTGGAAGACCAAGAATCCTTGCAATCCGGTACAGTTATCGGCCAATTTTCTAATCCTGTCCAATACCGCATCGACAATCTCCTTTCCGATCGTGTAATGTCCACGAGCGTAGTTGTTCGCAGCATCTTCTTTGCCGGTAATCAATTGCTCAGGGTGAAACAATTGACGGTAGGTACCATTGCGGACTTCATCCACGACAGTGGGTTCTAAATCGACGAAGACTGTACGAGGAACGTGTTTACCAGAGCCGGTCTCGGAGAAAAAGGTGTTGAAGGAGTCGTCACACACTCCAACGCTCTTATCGGATGGCATTTGACCATCAGGCTGTTACAAACAGATTAAATAAATTGGACGTTAGGTTAGCAAATTTTAAAACAGAATATAAGTATGATGATTTGCTTGTTAAAATTTGTCCCGACGCGAAGAAAAAGAATGAAATGAAACGAGTTCTATCACTAAACTATCCATAATGCTAGTCACGCTCTAACTCTCTGACAGTGGAATTTATCATCTGACAACTAATACCGCGACCAAAACACGATTCCAAGTATTTCTCTCTTTCCCTTCCACTCTCATCTCAAACCATCCGCTTGCTTACCTGGATACCGTGCTCAAGGCAGTAAAGTTCCCAACAAGCGTTTCCTATTTGGACACCAGCTTGACCAACGTGGACGGAGATGCACTCACGCATATTGATAGAGTGTTAATAGTAGTAGAGATATTTGTTTGTTTCAAGAAGAGAAACCCGCGAATACGGAGTATTACGAGAAGTTTTTTAATAATAATAAAGGGGGTGGTTGTTGCTCACTTATGTTATGGCAAGTAAGCTAAAGTAACCTAAAGAAACGATAACGGCCCAGATTTGAGTTTATATACCCTTGGCTCTTGGGGTTGTGTTACGCGTATGTCGCCCCACAGTTTTGGCGTACATTTATTTGGGTGTTACAGCAGTATAGTGCGCAGCGCGCTAGCAAATGTAAATCAATTTTAACCAATAAGATTAAACAGTCGTCAAACTTTCGTAATTTCATTGGTGCATAATTCACTTGACTTTAACAATATATTCATACAATCTACAGTGACTGATCAATCCATGCAAGGATACGACCAGAATGTTTGATCTCTTCTATCTCAATAATTTATATAATGAGTTTGCCTTAGATCTGTCGTGTTCAGTAACTGGCCTTTGGATTTAGCTAACCTCTACTGCTCAATCGCCAATACAGCTAGTGACCATTTAAATACTCGAGATTTTGCGTTCGATGTTGTATACGCGGCTTTCTATTGCTATGTAATTATCGGATTAGTTTCGGTAGTCAGTATGACGTCAGAAAGGATTATACTTAAAATAACGCGCAGTTATTATTAGCAATCTTATTTAGCCAATTTGTGGGTCTCACTGACGTGGCCAGGTATTTGAGTCTAATAAGTATATCGTTTATTAATATGAAATATTATGCTAGTAATAACCGGGTATTCAAAGATGGAACTAACCGTTGAAGATGGTCTTAGCTAGTGAGAATCACATACACTTACATAATTCTATTTAAACATCGGCATCTAATATTTTCGTTTACTTAATGTTGTCTCCGCTGGCTCGAGTATTATAATAAATCCAAGTAACTAATTAATCATAATACGTAGTTGTTTATATACTTAAGAATTCTGACAGTTAGATTTAATTCGTTGGTGTGCCATAGTTGGAAAATTACCAGACACGATTTATTATTACAGCATAATTGATCAACTCTTCAATGTTTTTTTGACGACTAAAACACAACATTTCCAACAGTGTCGACGAATAGTCTTGATTATACATGAAACAGTGGAATTATTATACACAAAGACGATTTGTTCTTCGCCGTCGACGAATACAACACAATGTATCGTTATCGTGTGATGCGTTTGTCAATCGCAGTCTATTAAACAATTACATTGCAAAGAAATTATCCAAGAAAATAAAGAAAGGAGTGAAAGTGTAATCAATACGACAAAATTTTGAAATAAGTGTACTGAAAGAAAGCTCCGCTATAATTTCAGGTAATCGAATTGTGTTTGAGAATGTTTATTAATTCAGTTTTTAAGCTAGTTAAAATAATGTAAAATGCCGATTAGTTGTTGTAGCCAGCCAACTTCATCGAACGGCGTCTTCAGAACGATAATGGTAAATAGTAGATACAGACGCCTCCTTTCGAAAAAATAATTTGATCAACATAACGTTCCCGGGTGGCTTAGAAAGAATGCCTGAAGGACACGTCAACCTAGTTGCGCGTAAAAATTGTAATTCTTTCCACTCTCGATAGCCGGCTCTCTTGGGCTAACTGCCTCAACTGTGTTGTTTGTTGTGGTTGCTTTCTTCATGACAAGGATGCTCATACTAATACTGTTTGATGAGTCATAGTCTACGAACTTTGAGGGTGTCTTTAATTGCATTACGGACTACAGAGATGCTGATCTGTTGTTATCAGTATAGCAATCAGATTATTACTACGTGGAGATTCTGTCTGATAATTTATTTATTATTATGACCATCTGGCCAGCATAGTGCTTATTTTATTTGATGTATGTACCAGTGACAGTGTGTCTGCACAAACCCATATATTACCACGTTTTCCACGCAAGTTGACGAATTGTTATTAGGTTAACAGATTCGAGAGCATAAAGAACTGTTTCACAGGTCGCGGTCCAACATAAGAATCCGTAAATAGTTATAATAACATTTGGCATACGAATATCCAAAATTGTGATTGTATTCCCGGTGGAATTAACGAGAGATGTAAATGAAAAAAAGAAACTGTTAAATTTATGTCATAAAACCTCTGCGCATAACCTTGCTGGAACAAACGCCTTTTACGTGACATTGGTAGATATGAAAGTAGGACACGTAGAGGTTTATCGTGTTACATGGTCGACCTATATATGACGAACGTTCGCTCTAGCAAAATTTCGACCAGTGATCTCTATAATATAATTGTCATAACGCGTACTACAACATAATCAAGTTCTGAAAATTGGGCCAACCTAGTATAGATGAGGGACGGTTTTAGCTGCATTTGTGATTTCTTTTTGTTTCCTGATGCTAGTCGTATGTCATAGATTTAGCCTCCAAGTACCATGGGGTTGTCCCATCGATTTTGCACCGGATACACGCGATTTATTCTAACGCGAACTACAAAATAAATATTCCTTTATTCATTGATAATAAATTATAGCAAAATATAACACCTCCCCTACAGTCACACACTTGGGCCGGGCAAAACCAGTGACTCTAAGGAGGGGTGACTGTATAAAGGGATTCATTGATGGTCATGTGATCAACATATATTACGCAATAAGTTTTTAATTATTATTTTGTAAAATAAGATTCGATTTTGACGTTTTGATTCAAGCTCTTTGAGACTGAGCAGTTTCAGATATTTGGCAGATTCATCGCAATAGCTTGGTGTACCCACAGTTCCATAGCTTTGCAGAATGTGCGCTAGGATCCTGTTTTGTTGAAAGTATATTAAGCCATTTCTCTTTTTTGGATAGACTTTGGTTACAGTTGAGCGATTCATGTTAAAATTATATTTATTATTAAAGTGTTTGGCAATGTCTGCATGGTTCAAGGTAGAATTTTGTTTCGCGTATTCACAAGTTTCAGGTTTATTGTCAATACTCAATTGAACTCTTTTTTGTTGATGTTATGAGGACATTGTGTAAAGATTACATTTATCCAAATACTAATACTATCGTACTGTGTAAATGTGTGGTGGCTTTATAATAAGCCGTAAATGCATTTACTATTATTCACTACAAATATAATAACCCATGATGTTACACGATAATTGTGACTGTGTAGAGGGATTTTATATATAGACTTCATAGTGACATCGGGTGACTGTGACTATCACTATGTATATGATGTGACTGTATAGGAGGAAAATCATTATGAAAAAAACCGGGACCGAATCAAATTGCGACTATAAGCCAATGTGATTGTGTAGGAGGTGACTGTAGGGGAGGTCGACTGTAGTTTGTTAAGGCTACAAAGTGTTATTAGTCTTTTTACAGTATGATGTTCACAGCTTTCAGTATTAACTTTGATTAGCCAATTTTGTTACATCCCAGTGCATTGGGATTACTGGATTGGTTGGGGATCAACGCGCAGTTTTCCTAAAATCAGGAAAGCGCAAAAACGGGATCCTGCCACTTACTTTTGAACACACTTCAAAATACTTTTTACCTTCAACTCTTGTTCATTTCATTCACAGATTGCGCATTGATTTTTAATGAATAACTCTTATAAGCATGCTCTCAAGCAGATCAATAGTATTCGTGAGGACATTGGCAAGTTTGATCGGGGTGAGGACGTTTCTGTCGGTATACAAGGTAGGAATAAAAGAGCTTTTCAATAATCTCGAAAGTCAAGGCTTATTCTCAGGCTTGCTGTAGGACAAATATCAGCTGGTTTCACAGCACTAGAACGTACAATCGACGAATACGACGGCCTTGCCAGGAGAGAGATTATTTTGGTGAAGCAAGAGAAGGCACTTGTGTATGTCTTTGTAAAAACGTTTAGTCAAATAGTATTATTGCTGTAAATAGACTTACCCCATTGATATGTCTTTTTTAGGAATCTGCGCAAGCTAAGAGATGATTACAACGAGTTGAGAAAGTTGTTTGCGGCGACGAAACAGCGAGAAATGGCTAAAGTATGTAGAAAAACTTTATTGTTAACGATATCATCAAAATATAATTTAACGTATATTTTATCATTAATACAAGGCTTACTCATATTTAAACATTTACCTTGCAGGTTGCTGCTAATGATCGATCCGAGTTGCTTGGGCGACGGCATCAAACATCGACGGTACTGTTCTAATGATATAATTTTCGAGTCGCAATGTTTGAGGCTGTGTTATTATTTTCGTAATTAATTGCTTTCTCTCTCATACTTTAGCCGGAACATCCCTTTCACAGAGATCTCACAAGAGAAGACTATGCACTCCGGGAACATAGTTTTCTTAACGAGACAGATTCAAAATTAGATGAGTTTATATCTTACGGTAATACAGTTCTTAATGATATGTACCATCAGAATAATATACTAAAGGTACGTGAAATAAAGATCAAAAAGAACTTACAGTGTTGTTATATGGTGCCATTTTTTTATTACTGCTGAATCTTGTGATATTTTTCTGAATAATTCTGTATATTTATTAATTTACTTCATCATTCTACAGGGTACCCAACGTAGACTGTTAGATGCGGCAAACACTCTAGGACTCTCTCGTAGTGTAATCCAATATATCGAACGAAGGTCTAGTCAAGATAACTGGATTTTTATCATTGGAGCAGGATTCACGTTATTCTGCATGTGGGCAATTGTACATTATTTAACATAATAATCAGTTTCATTTATTCTAATTTATTGTCAGCCGAGAAAAATAGAAGATATAGTAGGAACTAGAGACGCAAGCGCATAAATTCTTATACCTTATTATCATTACCCATACACTCTTTAAGAAGGTTAATTGGGAAATGGAGCATCCTTAGATGGGTTAAAGTGTGGATTTGGCCAGAATAAATCTAGCATACTTCTCCATCCTCTTCCTTTTGGGTAGCCGAAAAATCGTTGTACTGGATAATCCCCGTGGCAACGTCATTTGCATAGATGAATTGATTTCATACTAACTTGAGCATGATAAATTTATTTGCAACATGATAATGATAACTTGATACTGTACAGAGAATATTCACATTATGAACATAGACATTAGCCTGATTGTCACCGAACTCCATTGGCATAACTGTAATTGACAGATCCATTCACATGATGGGCATGATTATTTATCATTGACCTTCTTACCATCTGTAAACTTCCCACTACATACAAATCTAGCAAACCTATAACGCACTTGAACAACATCCCAGTTCTAAACACCAATCCAATCCAGAATCTATTCTTTAATACATGAAAATTATCGTATGGCCCCGTATGTTCAAATCGAGTCAATCCTAACACTCTTACAACAGCCGGAAGAGACGAACTAATGATCAATAATACTGTCACATTTGCGATCATCTGCTGTACGCCAACTTTTCCCCATGCCGGACGAATCTTGGCAAACGGACTCATAGAATAGGTCCCAATGATAGTAGCAATTGTAAAACAGAATATCAGAGTCATCTCACTCAACGTCCCAATAGTCCCAAACATTGATAAAACAGATGATGTCTGTTTGCCAAGCACTGCCTCGAGCTTCCTTCTCTGTTGCTCCTCGTCTTCTGATAATAGTATACCCTTGATCAAATTGAATGACATTGCACCAATCAACACTAGCCACGTGATGTGGATAAAAAGAAATAAAAAGAAAAAAGATATATTGCGAGAAATTGGAGACTGTGAAAGTTTAACTTGTGTCTGTCGGTTCTGAGTTTCGAGGTTTTCTAATATCGCAAGAATTCGTTCTCTTATAAGCAGTGATCCCTCACTTGAAGCAAAAGATGATTGACTCAGATCACCATTCAAAGAAGAATATAGGCTTTGAGATGATGAAGTCAACGAAGTTGCCGTCGAACTTGGCAATACGGCAGATATAGACATACGACTACTGTTATGATTGTTGCTATTATTTTCTGATGACATCAGCGATCTATTTATACTCTCTAATCGTTCCTCCCATACTCTGGCATCCATTTGATTTTGGACCAGCTCATCATTAAGAAACCTCTTATTATTAGGACGCAGAGAGCCTATCCATCTAATTATCACCGCATACCCACGTGGAAGAGCGTTTAGACATATAATAGATCCGGCCAACGATGTAAGCAAGTTCAACACGACCAACATATTATCATCCGTTTGTAGCATTAACTTTGATACGTAAATGAATCCATACATAAGTATATCAACCAGAACCATATTAAAGAAAGTCTCCCTCGCCTTGGGAAAAAACGTCCATCGTTGATCTGTCTCACTATAGAAATAAGCAAATGGCAATAACGCAAACAGCGACACATTGCATCCGATGAACGTGTAATTCCATAACGTAGCCAAGAGCTTTGTGTCTAACCAATTAAGATTTTCGCTCTGCAAATTGATCAATGCAGTTGCTGCCATTGTACAAGGTAACAACAAGAATCCTGCCATCGCCATAGCTAATCCAGCAGCACATAAGAACATAATTATCAAATTGTCGATGCTGTCCTCATTTTCTTCAGGGTCGTTTGATCGGAATCTCCTCCTGAATCGCCGTAGTGTTATGTATGATATAATGTAGGGAGAGAGGAATAGGAGGAAGGCTATTATATTCTCACGCACTAGAGTGTACCATTGACTTTCTTCGGCTTCGTTTGGAGGTTGCCCTGACATGTCAATTGAGAATGCAAACAACAAGGTGATCTATAGTTCTCCCAGTAACACAGCGCGTTGTTGTTATTGCATGCGAGGAATAATATTATCGTCAATTGAGTAGAGGTGTTTTCCAGTTATGTATGCTTTCTACAGTATACCAGATACTCAATAATACAATTTGTTATGCTTTAGCCACTTTTCCCTCCTTGACCTCTATATCATACACTTTTGAAATCGTACAACGTTTTAAAAGAAAAGACTAATCGGAAGCTCTACAACCGCTTATGTTTCTCTGTATGCCCAAATAAGGAAAGTTGATTGCACAGGCTCTTATCCCTACATAGGGGACCATCGTGTGACACGCACTATCAGGCAATCCTGGTAAATCACTTTAAAAAGAGGTCCCCACTCAATAATAGAGACGCAAACTAAGCTAGAAGCGAAAACAGCGCATAATTTAAGCACTGTTTGTTTGACGCACAAATGCATTCCGTGTTTGCCGCTGTTGGAAATCAATCTTCAAGTGATTTCTTCATTCAACTAGATGAACCTAATAGAGTATACTTTCCGGGAGACGAAATAAGAGGTGAAGAAATTCGAGCTATAACGAACTTGCTTTATCTCATCACTCGTTATAAAAAAATTTTTTATTCAAACATTCCCGTATTGAACAGGCGTCATTCTTATTCGCAGTTCGAAACGAATAAGGTCGTCGTCAATACGTCTTCGGTTTAAGGGTAAGGTGACTACCAATGCACGCGAGTCTCGAATGTTCCGGGTATTTGATAACTCGGTGCCTGTTGATGAGCTTGAAAAAGTCGGGTATACTCCTCACCAGAGGTTTGCTTTTATGGCAAATTTGCCACAGGGAACATTACCCTCTATTTATTCGGTATGTTGTTTACATCGTTCTATTGTATTCGAACGATTTTTACTCTTACTGTTTGATGTGGTTTGTAGATATTTACATGAATAACCGGGAAGGATATCTATTGTAATACAGTTTAATGGTGGTTCGATAAGCTATACTTTTAAAGCGACACTGCACTCTTCTTGGTTGCCCGAAAAGTTATCGAAAAGGTGTGCAGTTAGCGTGAATGTATTAGATAGAATTGACATTCAGGCCTATCCAGCGCCTGTGATTAGACCATTTCAAACAGAAGTCAAGGTGAAGAAAAAGAAGACCAAGGGAATTGCGTTTGTCGATGTGTTGGTTGGGAAAGGAGCAGTTTTGCAAGGCAAGTCTTGGTGCGGGTAATGGGATAGTGTTCTTGTGTACTAGGCTAAGTTCGTCATTTGCATTGTGTAGGTCAAAGCATTCCTATTCGTATACATATTAAACATGTGGCTCCAATAAAAAATCTACAAGGAGTTATGGTCGGATTCTACAGGACGACTGGTTTTGTAATGAAAGATGGGTAATGTCAAGAAACCAGCACAAGATGCTGTTATGGCTTTATGTATCATTCATTATTGTTTACCATGATTTACTTATATGTTTGTCAATGTTCACTGTCAGTAGTCGAGAGGAGAGACATCCCAAAGAACTTTTATCAACAGTCTCGCCTATACTTATCGATCCGGACACACTTGAGACCAACATTAGTACAAAGATAACTGTTCCCAAAGACATTTCTCCTACAATTTCAAATGCAAAGATAGTGTCGATAAGTTATTATGTGGAGATCATTGTTGATCTGACGGCAAAGACGACTATCTACGAAACATCTAGCCGATCAAAGAAAAGATTAGGTAAATCGCACGGCCGATTCGAAGTACCAATTGTTGTAGGCACAATCGATAGTAACTTAACATCTCCGAGGAGAACGTCCGTTCGTCGTTCGTCTATTCAATTACCAATCCGAGGACGTCTACAACAAAACAACGTACTTCCTAACGAATGGGCGTCCAATTCGGCCGTTTCGCTGAATGATCCGCTACTAGCGCTTCCTCCATCACCGCCATATCGACATTCGAGAGCTATATCATGGACAGGATCAGTCTCACCTGTGCCGTCCGCCCCATCAGTCGAGGAGTTGGGTTATTATGAAGATTTTGAAGTAAAATTTAATCCAAAGAACCAGGCGGAAGTGACTGGAGTTGCTTTTGATGATTGCTATAGCGAGTCAGATGGGAAACCATCGAGAATAGATACGTTCTCAACGGTTTCATCGTCATCGACATACGTTTCGCCATCATCACCTGAAACTCCCGTTGCTCCCTTTGTGCCAACACGCTGTTCTACTCCACAACAGATACGAAAGGCGCGTTTTAGTCAATAGAAAAGATAGTGCGATGAACTAGTCCAAAAGGAGAACAATTATCTAAAGAGGGCTTTTCACTGTTTCATTGGGCGTGGTAATTTTGTTGTAATACTGCTGTTTGTAATGGTGGAAATATAGGACGGTTTAATTGTAAAGTTTATTTATTATCCCATTTGTATTTGATTATAATTTTAGCCATTATTATTATAGCATTAACCAATTTTGAATATTTACATACTTTATCCAAACATATACTTTATATCAGACGTGCATTGTTTATGTGGACTAGACCACATTTGTTTAAAAAAATGTAAATAAATTAGATAATATTGTCAATGAAGTCATTGGAGTTTTGAGTGTCTTATTTCAGCACATCAATGAAGTCATTGGAGCTTCTTAGTCATATTACCATATTTAGAAAGGTATGGGATGCTAGTGCAATCGTTCATTGGTTTTTATTGGAACAAATAGACAGTGGAGAATACAAGATTAAGATCAATTTTTAAATTATTCATAGCTTGCTATACATTTCCCTTGATTTTAGTCGACACGCTAGCCGCATCATCTTTGTTTAAACCCCATATCGACCAGCTTCTACACTGTTTTCTTTATTTAGACGGTCGACGTCGGGAAAAGAAACTACTACGTGATCCTTTCCCATTATCTTTTTCCTCACGCTGGTTCGTCTCCTTGTTCTTGCGTCCCTGATCTTCTCTTTCTTCACGACGGACTACTATGCGATCGGGGCCATTCAATCCCTGTGCAAAACGTCTTTGGAATGGTATCAGATTGCCCTCGTCATTATGTCGACGATTAGCATTGTGGTCGTCAAATATAGCGAAAACTATGTGACGATAGGTCTTTGGTTGTTCCACACCACCGGCATATCCACTCGAAATTACTTCCCAGAATAGTTGAGCTACCGTCGCCGGCGGGTTACAGAATGCTCCGCAGCCGAACGCACTGAGGACTATCGCATCATGACCTATTTAGTGATTTGTACAGAAGAACGTGAAAGTGTGAATATGGGCGTAAGTTAATTCACATTAAAAATGGTTTCATACCATTGTCTAATCCTATATTTAGTATAGCCTTGATCTTGTCTCGTGTCAAGGATTTATTCTGATCCGTCAGAGTCAGTTCTCCAAATCTGTCACGAATAAGTTTGGGTCGTCTTACGGCAGCAACGGCCTTTTTAATTTCGTTAAATCGTTGCGTTACTATAAGAAAATGAATATAATATTCAAGACGGAATACCAACATACCACAAATGACATAGTTTCTGGTTCTTCTAACCAGCAGTACGCCAGTTGCTCGCTATTACGTATTACTATTGCGTTTGGACAATATATGCCACCCAATGGAGGAAGAGGATACCATTCTTTCCTCTTTGGTTCGTGATACCGAAATAGGTTGGTTCTTCTGAACAAATTTTCTTCCTGCGCTCCAGCACCATGGCCGTATCCTACGTCGAGTTATCAAATAAATTGAGCGATTCGAACTGCGCTTGCGATCAATTAGAAATTACGTACCGCCACCAGGAACCGTGGGACAGGCCATGTTTAACACAATTGGATTAAACCCTTTCTTCTTCAACTCTAATCCTTCCAACAAACAATCTCCATTGACCACTGTTACTACTGGAGTGTCTTGCTCTTCGAGTATAATTTCTCGAGTGATAGTAGTTGCATCATGATAGAGTGTCGCTTTTTCAATTTCGGCATC
>CAJVPJ010000623.1:0-20639 GCA_910592205.1 Paraglomus occultum | reverse complement strand
GTCATTTCGAATTCCAAGTAAAATTTTGCGTTTTTGATGATGATCGTCATGTGACCAATACTTTTGGTCAGTATGTGTACTTAATATTATTCATAATTTTACACGCGAATAATTTACCTGCTGAAGATCAAGCGATCGACTATCGCCTATTTGCTTGAGTGCTACTCGTGTCAATTTGTTTACCGTCGGTTCTAACCATTCCGCTATATGAGTGCATCCATGACGTAATGAGCTCATTTCTCGTACGTCTGTCAACAATGAGTACTCTATCCATTGTATATAGGAATCGCCTTTATTCTTCACATTACTCCATGACTCCATGATAAATGAATCCAATGACGTGTTGCCCATAGTCCAATTGGCAGGTCGTGGGGGCTTTACAATGGTAACAGAATGCATTTACCGCAAGTCCTAATCGCTTCGTACACGCCAGACATAATTCCCTCTCATATTCGTCTTTTATTAGATAATACTTTTGTTCGCTTGCATCATAAGTGAATCCGATGGTAACCCAAACATTCTTGTTAAGAATATCTGGATGCTCATCACATAACTAGTGAGAATAATAATAAGTCAATTACTATTCAACTATTCGATAACACGAGTAATTGATTTACCTCGGCATAATATAAATCATCCGTCTCGTCTGTTATCTCAAGTGGAATCAATTTAACACGTGCACGAGGAATAGGTAGACGATCGAAGCATCCACTTTCATTTCCCCTATCACTAATATATGGAATCCATTCCAGGTAGGCATCATTTGGCGTGTTTGTTTGTAACTGATAAACTTGTCGAGTTGCTTATTATTGCTAGATCACCCATCGGATAATTGTTTATGTCCACATATGCACCACACCGGACTACATCGGAGTATTCCACATGCGGAGCAGAATCCATACCGAGAATAACAATCGTAAAAGAGTAAACTAGCAATCATATAACACTTCATGTCTTTAAATATGTAAAATCCATCCATCTATGAGACTGTTGCGATATTCAAGCCATGTCACATATCGTCTAAATTGATTAACGTTATTGTTATACTTATGTGTCGGAAGTGAGTATATTCTAGCAAACTCATTCACCAGTGTTGGCGTACACTCTTTGCTAGTTCCAAGTAATACCAGTATCCTCGCGTGTGCCGAATAAAGACCTGGAGAATCCGGTGTCGCCGTCGACCTTCCAGTACCGTAGTAGACGTTGTCAATTAGAGTTGGTCTTATTGTTGTCTTATTAAGTGGCCAATCCCAAAACCATCTCAGCCTTTTCTCACTTTCTAAGGAGGCTCTAATCAAATTGTGAATTTCTGCAGACATGGTTTGAATTGTAAAAAATTCTCAGTGCGCAAGCTTGTGTTGTTATGTCACGTGAGATGCGAAGCTTTAGCATTAGTGTAGATCTCTATAGAATAAAGTAAATTGGATTTGGCGCCAGCTCTATAAATTATATTATGACAGGAAGAACATTCAATCTGAATCCAAAGCGACAGAAGGGTTATCAAAGGACCATTCGACTTGTGCGTTCAGCATATTACTAATTATGACCCGTCTTTATTCGTTTCTTTTTTCTTTCTTTTCGTGTCGGTTTATCGACGAGTATTTGTAATTGAAGTTCGCTATTCCAAGTACTTACAAAAAATAAAAAAAAAATTAAAGAGAAAAAGAATAAATGAAGTAACAAAGCAAGAATTCTCTCAATGTAAATACAATGTTCCAGAAAAGAACTAAACACTATATAATACAAGGGATCAAAAGATGTTGACGGAGAAGATAATGGTTACAGGATGTCCAGTGTTTTAAATGGAATTAAAATAGAATAACAAATCTCAATTAACCCTCATCTTATGCCAGTTCACTATTATTCTCCTTAACACTCAATCTCTTTGTCCTTATTTTTCTAGTCTGACCATTCCCACACTTGTCGAATCCATCGCTCAAGATTTACTTGTCTGGCTGCAGACCTCTGAATGAAAGGATGATCAAGCATCTGCTTTGGCGTCGGCCGCTTCTCTCCATCCTTTTCCAAGCTGTCATAAAGTAAAGTCAGGTGTCTGATAAGTAAACAATATTGCCATAAAAGCTTGAGACTCGGATCGATGTCTTACCAAACTCGCAAAAAGTCTCTCAAGTCCTGACTCCAATCACAATCGTTACTCAGTTGAGGTGGATCCATTTTCGTTATGTGTGCAACCAATTCGATTGGACCTAACACAGATGGGTACGGGAATTTGTTCTCTGCAACTTCCATTATGGTTAAACCTAGTGACCATACATCAGCTGAGACCCTGTATTGACGTCCTTGAATACGCTCGGGCTGTTGATAAAAAGTCGAAACGTGGAAAAGGTGAGCAAGAATGAAACATGTTTCAGAACGGAAAGAATAGGGTGTTGGGGGCAGGGCTTTGTTTTGCAAGAGTGCTTTAGTCACTCTTGTGTTTTACTTGCTAAAATCTTAAGATCAAGAATAAATTTGAAGTGATATTTACAGCCATGTAGTAACTAGTGCCAAGGAATGTCTGTGCTAAGGACGCTACCAAATTCCCAGAGACACCAAAGTCACAGATTTTGATTACACCCTTCTTTGTTACCAAAATATTTGATGGTTTGATGTCTATTAAAACAATTAATAAAATGAGCTTTATGGACACGATATCGTCAAAAGATCTATCAAGCTGCTCAACTAACCTCTGTGAATAATCTTGTGACTGTGCAGATAAACCAAGCCGTTCAACACCTGACAATAAAATCATGTGATTAATGAATAACGAGGGTGTTATCAATAGTCGACCTACTCATTTAATTATTGACGACACTAAACTGATTAATAAATCAACAAAGTTAATCGCCCATATTTGATCGGTTGAGTTTTCTACTTACCGCTTCGCCAATTTTCCCAAGTACTGCCTCGCCAATCCTTCCCTGTCGTCTGCTAACACATTTATAGATGGCATCCAGACTACCGCCCTCGCAATATTCCATGCAAATACCAACCGACGAACCCTCATCTTCTAAAAGTGCTCCAAAGTAAGTAACGATATGCGGAGAATGACATGTGCCGAGAAACTCGAGCTCGCGGAGAATTTGACGATGTACATGCTGGTTAGGGTCAACGTTGATTTTCTGTTCGCAGTGAAAGAGTAAAAGGTTCGAGGCGTGTTAGAATAAAAACTGTCATATCAATCGGACTGGATGTTAATCGAACGACATTACTCGATCTCTATATTCGATTATCCAAACCGTTACCCAACAAACAATTCGTTTCTTTCTCTTTGCCACATACCTTCTTAGCCATGATCTTTCCAGTAGGAATATGACAAACTTTCATAACAGTTCCACCGGCACCCTCGCCTAGTCTTTCCAAATCTTGAAATTCCTCTGCCTTCAAACTGGTGGCCTCGTCCTCCAACTTGACAGCATTATTTACTTCACTCACTTCACCTTCACTCTTCTTGCCCGATATGGCAATCATGAGTTCCGATGTTAGTCTCTCTGCCTGTTCTGATACACTTGAGCTCGAAGAGTTTGGCGCAGGGAGAATGAGAGGAGAGAGGGAAGAAGGTGCAGAGGTTGAGGACGTGAGCGTGTTCCCCGGAGAGGGTATTTCCAAGCGTGTTGGAGCGTTGGTTCGCACCTTGAGGCGACCAGCGCCAGACGGTAATGGTTTACCTCGTGAAACTGGAGTAGATGTCATTTTCTATAGATGCTATGGAATTGGTGAAATATGTGTGTGGGTGAGAATCGCTTTGCCAAACTGGGTGTTTATTATGGTATATATCTATTAGTGCGTCGAATGAATGAACAAATAAATAACAAGCAGGTGACCAGGTAACCGTATGGATTTTCGGTTATTTATTATGTAAAAAGCGAATGCGTTGTTTGAAGAGAGTTTAGGCGGTGTTGCCTTTTTTTTGATCGTATCGAAGATCTGAAATTTGAGTTTATATTCTTTATTTCGGGCGCATATCTTGTAGTTATTTAGAGAACAACAAATGGGATGCATTCACGATGATATCTGCCCAATTTTAATTTACATTCTCTGACTGAGAAAAAAAAAAGTATTTTGTTGTAAATATTGGTATTAGTGTGTAGTATAACAAACAGGTGGTTAGGAATAGTAATATCGTAATAAGATTAACAGTGATTACTATTTTTATTTATCATTGTTATTATCGGTTATTATTATAAGTATTAGTATATCAATGTATTATAAAGTTTATATTTAGAACTGCACGTCATCAGAAATCCCTCAAAAAGTGTATTAGTGTCGTCGACCAATAGAATCTTATTAGCCCCAAATTTCTGAAACTATCTTTCGCGTCGTAACTCCACCCGCATCTCGCGCTCTGGTATTCCCTTCTTCGGACAATCTCACCGAGATAAATATTCCCGTCCATTTGAGACACCTTCCCGCAAGGCAACACACTCCTTCTTTATCTGTTTGTATTTCTACATCAAAACACAAATTATACATGCTCCCAGATCGCCATCAGATTATTCCGGTCCCAGATTCTCCACCTTTTCAAATACTGCTGACTAATGGGTCGCAAGATCCGTCAGACACAGTCACGGCGGCAACGATGACGGGATTTGCAGACAAGAAGAGAAAGAATCCGTTTATTGAATTTATGAGATTCCCAAAGAATATGAAAGTAGAGAGTCAAGAGACACGGATTGGATTTGGTAAGTGAAGAGAGAGAGAGAGAGAAAGTGGAAAATTACAGACTAGTGACCACGGGGTTTTGTCAAGAAAGCCATGTCTATAGACTCAATATTACACAAGTAAACCATCTAACAATCTTTCTCTCTACCTGCTTTTCTCTACAATATACTCTACCCGCATTCACCTTTCCCTGGTGCCATTTCTTGCCTAAACCATGACCTTTACCGACATTACAAGAAAAGGAAAACCGTCTATCAATAATTTCTCCATCTCTTTCGAAATTGTCAATTCGTCAACACAAGAAACATGGGACTACAGTAGTCGCTTTCCAATTACCCACCGGTACAGCTAAACGAAAATACACCCCGAGCAATTGTCATATCTGTCGCAGACAGAACAACGCATATACAATCTTTACACAGTGCAGATTGTGCCGGAATATAGTATGCCCTATTTGCACTCGTGTCTGTGATAAGTGCGAGGAAGATGGATGCAGCAGCTGTTGCGAGATTAGAGATAGGTAAGAAAAAAAGTAGAGTCGAGGAGATTAAGTAATTGAAGGAAGGGGGAGAAAGAGAATTACAATGATTTTTTTTGCATGCTAATGCCATTTCATAACTAATAGATCCTGCGAACTTTATGTTTGCAATCACTGTGGAACGGACGATGTAATGAGTGAATAGAATTTAAACAAGGTCAACATTACCAAGCAGGACTGAACTGAATAGCAGTTTAGGAAAACCATTTGATAATGCAATGTACGAAACACTCTGTTATAGAGATATATATTATGTAAATTGTCTAAATTTATAACAAGTCTTTTGCACAAAACGAACTACAATCTACTTCCAATACTTCTTATAATATCCTTCAACCCAAAGCGAACAATTACCCTAATAACTTTTATCCATTCCGCTCGATCAATATCCCTGTATATTTCTTTAAACATCCCCCCTCCCTCCCATAATATTTTATCGTGTGATCCTTTATTTTCTCAGCAGGTTGAATTTGGAGTATCGGAGGATTCGGACGTCGATTTAAATATTTGAAATATAGTAAATTGAATTGTACATTGTTACTTATAATATGGACAATTTCTGTTATGATATCGAGTCCCACGTCTTCGGATTGGGTCGTAATCGGCGAAACAACTAATAGTTACAAAATAGAGGTTTAGAAAAAGGTGTATATGTGCGAACGTTTAGGAAATAGTAAAGAAAGTTTTACTTACACCCAACAGAACTCGTGTCTACAGTTTGGTGCTCTGCATGTCTATAAAGACGCAATGGTTATCAGATAACATTATTTTCATTCAAATTTCCATCAATTTCCCCGTGTCGCCTTACCATATGATCACATCCTCCGTTTTTAATAATTCTCGATTTACATTTGGGGCAAGGCTTCGTCTGCTGTTGAAGAAACCCTTCTGAAGCTTTCTCAGCCTTTTCTTTGTCGGCCTTCTCCTTTTGGGCGTTTGCCTCATTTTCTTCGGCTTTGCATTGGTCGCACTGCAAACCTGAATGAATAGGCAGATCGTGTACAAAACAGCTACGAGCATTGCAGGCGGTGCAAGTCATTATGGGAACAGAGACTGTAATGATGGTGAGTGATGAGGTTGATGAATAACAATAGCATAAGAAATTGAAAATAACGCAGTGATGTCTTGATTTGCAATAAAGTGCCTACATACGTCCTCCTTCATGTATTTGGCCCGCCGGACAATTTCCGTTCTTGCACCATCGGAAATCAGGGACTTGTTGGAGTGCAAAACGAAGTGACAAGGCCTCAAACCTGTCCAGAAAACAAGCAGTCAGTGAATTTGGAAGCCATTCTGTAATTCCAAAGACCGAGGCACAAAGTTGTTTCCCTTTACTCTGTAGTCCAAGACCTTTCACTCGTATCGGATTAAACCGTATGCTCTACTGCTTCGACCACTCAACTATCTGCGCTTCCATTAAACCTACCTGGAAAAGACATCTTCATCTACAATTTCTCTAATGTCCTCTTGGGCAAAAATCATTTGACATTCCGTATCAGGACAGCGAATGTTAATATTCCCTTTATCTGTTATTTCACGTATTATGTACTCGTTCAGACATGCACGACAAATGCTGGCAGCATGACTACATTTAGTGGTCGGAAACGCAAAATCACGAATCGGTAGTTTATCACAACATATCGCACACTCTACAAGCGCGGTAAGGTCACGTTCCTCTGCGAGAACGTCCTCTACTGACGCGTCAAGATAAGAATAATCGAAATTTCTAGAATTTAAATTAATATACAAATCGTTAAATCAAAATTAATACTTTGTCGTTGAACGGGCAAGTTGTGCGCGGGAATGGAGGTATCCCGATTTTTCAAACTCACCGGGACGGACTTTCATTTTCATTTTCCCACCAATAATTCGGAGGATCACTTATATAAATGTCGCTTCTTTCTCTCGTGTTGTGGACTTCGTCTCCGATGATTGCTAGACTCGGCTCAGTATCAAAATCATCGTCTTCAATCAATATCGGAGTAATTGACCTTTCAATGTCGTCGTCATCAATAACTATAGGATTATTTCTTCTTTCCCAATCCAAAGTCTCATCGTAAATTTCACCCGTCTCGTTCGAATCTCCGTTCATGTCCAGGTGATGGCTAAATAATATATCGGCACACGCTCTGCAAAGATCCAAGTGATCTAATTCACCTGGATTCGAACAAGAAGTACATATATTATATTCGATCCCGCTGAATCGTTGGGGGGTTGATTGCTGAGACGAATTACTAAAAGATGATGATGGAGAACTATCAGATACATGGCGGAGATTAGAGTTACGCCTGGATCGCCTTGATGTAAATGAACGAAATCTAGATTTTCTAGACTTTGAAGTAGTGGCTTCCTCGAACATATCAGGGTCTGTTGCAAAGACCGCAGAATCGTCTCTATGAATAAGGCGGGACAAGTGATAATTAGCGAATAGGAATGCTTCAAAATTGAGGCGGATCGGTTTTGCTAGCAAACAGACGAGCCGCGACAAATACGTTTTAAGAAATTCAAGCATCATTTTTATAATATGTAGTCATTGCTATCTACATTAACACTAACGTTGGTTCTTTTTTCTTACTCCACAACATTGGCCTATTTATTGATTATATGATTCCACCCGTTGTTCGCGTCAGAGGTTACGTTTGTTCACAAAGTCGGTATTATTCGTGAGAGACAAAATCCAAGTTTGTTTTTATCGGTCACGGACTCCCATTCGCCACCAGGTGCTGTGCTTTGCCGGAAATATATGTTGTCAGACTGAATAAAGGATATTATTATCGATCTAACTTTGCTTAACAATAGTGTTTTTTTCTAAATGTATTTAAGGAAAGACGCGTATCATTGACATATGGTGTGTGAAGAGAAAACTATATGTTCAGTAAAGCGGGAAATACAACGACGGTATTCCGAAATGGGGCTACTTTTAATAAGACATGCCCTTTGTTTGTGTAACATCACTAGTCAGTAAACAATAAACAAGATTCGTGTGCAAGTTACACTTGGCCTTACGGAAAAGGGGTGTGGTCAATGTGAATTAAAGTGGGGCATGTACTAATAATAATAGTAAACCCAAATTACTGACAAATGAGCGTCATACGAAAGTAATTACGTGGACAGGAACATGCTTTGGTCACTCTGATATGCAAATCCAGAATTTTATTGTTAATAACAAAAATTCTATCACGGGAGCAAGTAAAACTTGTCAAAGTCAACATGTTGATAATGAGTTTAGTGTCTGGGAAATCGTTTTCATTGCCAATAGTAATAATACATATAATATCTTTATTGACAGTATTGATTAGTTTAATTGAGGCTCCTTCTTATGAAGTATTACAAGTTGGGTCATTAACATAAAGCTAAACAAAAGTTCACTTGTGAATGTAAGCAATTTTTGTAAAGCTTAGTACTGGTAAAAGTTGTTAGATTTATTTATTTATTGTTATGATTATGATGCAGCGTTGACGTTCAACATGCAGTTGTCACTGGTTACACTCCGCTTACAAAGTCATACAATAGCAATAAATAATATAGCTCAAGAGCCCTTTATATTTACGAAAGCATATTTATTTGTGCTCTGTTACAATGTACATCACTGTTGGACAAGTTTTGGACATGTAAAATATTTGCAGTATTACGATTTTTGATTAGAGAGATTGTATCTGGCGTTTATGGTGGCAATTCAGAAGAAAAGGGCTTGTCAGAACTTGTTGTACTCGAGCGCTTTAAGAGTTTTGATAAAGCACTAAATTATTTATTTTCGCGGAAATTATTTGAGCTAACGATGTGTCTTTGCGAATCATACCATGTGTTAATGAAAACAGTTTCGTTGATTCAATCCCAGTCACCTCAGCATCTCTTTATTAACATGGAATATGAATTTTGAGTGTTTGCACATTATTTAGATTGGCGCATGGTGACATTCAATGGCGAAAACATGGTTTTTGCATGACGCGTCTGAAACAGAAAAAGATATTGATCCAAGTAAACCGTACATATGTTAATGAGTTCAGGTTCAACTATTCGAGGTTGTTGCATCGTCGGGGCTGAAAGGTAGTTTGAATTCGAGATTGCGCTAGTCTAAAAATAGAGTAGAAATAATTGTGATAAAAAAAATTTTTTTGGGGGGGCAATTTTCCAGATGTGGGTTAACAAAAGAGTATGTGGGTTTCGGAGGCATTAAAAGAAGACCTCAATTCCGGTGTCGTTTTAGTCTGCCACAATGGTCATAAATGCTTATGCTTCTATGGGACAAAAAAGTAGAGCGAAAATTTATTATTTCATTATCGAAAAAATTTCTTTCTTGTAAAGCACTGGGGGCAGAGACCAACGACACATTGTTTTAATGCATTTCAAATTCGAATGCATTGTATGATGGTGATATAAATATAAAATTCTTTTCAGAGTATCAATTGGTCGACTCTACCGCCTGACATAGGATATATCCGGAAAAATCAATTAGTACTAATATTAGTACATATAATATGCTGGTTGATCAATTTCTTAGTAAGGCAATTCTATAAAACGAATATAAAAGGATTCTTTGTAAATCCATTGACAGATGATATCATGACGGCAGCGAAAAATACTTTGGATACCTTATTACAGTCTCATTTAGACGCATTCCGGACTGCGGTTCCCACGCAGGATTGTCACACCGTTCACAACTCTTTCGAAGCAATATTCTCTAGCAATGATAGTGATCGAGCAGATTGCGAGTCAGCTTGGAAAGATCTTGTCAGATATATATGTTCTATTCCCGATAAATACGCAAGGATGGGCGATCGTAGTTTGTTGGCTGATACGTATCCTCAATGATCGAGTCATTTCTCCAATTGCTTGTATATCGTCTTTGATTCAGTTAGGGTTAGTGATTACTTCAAGAAATTGGCCCGAGAAATTGAGTCTTCCATATGGAACACATCTCAAAGAAACGAAATTAAAGGCATGTAAAGCCAACTTTTCGTATCAAGTTTTCAAAGTCATTACATGTTGCTTATTCGACATTCAAGGAATCTATTTTTTTTTTGTTGTTTGTAGAATATGAGATAGAAACGATGGCATTTGCGTATGGAGAATTACTGTCAAAAATTTGTAAAAGAGGACATTCCAGTGAGTCTCGTAAGATTGACACTTACTAATTTGTTTGTCCAATGTGCAAACTCAAAGATGGCGATCCGCCTCTTCTTATACATATCCCTAGAATCTATCGTGCCCGACCTTTATACAATGCTTCGAACACACCTTCCAACGACATCATCATCGTCATACTGCACTATTTGGCAGCAGACTATTCACTCGTTTCAACCGCTCGCGTTGGAACTTTTCCTGACTTCCTTTCTCATCTACTGTCAGGAGACCGTTCTCTCATCGATATCCTCAACTTTGATCGACGACAAATCACGTTCTAAAGTATTAAAAACTGCACAATTACTCAAACTTATAATTGGAGATATTAATGGAGAACAACTGGCTTACTTGTTGAAATACAAGTACTTTGTTGGTGGAGTACTGTTTGAGAATAGCATCTTAAGGGTTTTGTGCTGTTTTTTGAGCTGGGGAACAACGATCAATAATGCAGTCGGTATGGAAGAGAAAACAAGTATTTTGGGAAAGTACAAGGTCGATTTGAGCGTGGATAGTGGTATGGTGCTTTACCTGCGCGATTATATGTTTCCTTTGAGATGAGCCGCTTTCTTAAACTAACGCGATTTTGTACATATTACGTTGTTAGAACTCGTGCAACTCTTGAAGACTTTATTGAGTGCATGGTCAGATCCGACATTCGTTAAACATGGCTCAACCAGGAGTCATCTCTGTATGCGCTAAGTAATGCGATTGAGACACCGCGGATCTCATGTTTTACCGACCGTCGACATCACATACCTTTCACTCTGACTTTATAGATCTTACGAATGCCATTCTTATAATATTCGGATACCTTCCCAAGGAGGTCTTGATCGATGCTGGCATCTCCAAGATTCTTGCAACAGGCGTGACGCATTGGCTTGGAGGTTCTTTTACAGAATCAAGAAAGATTGGAATGGTTATTTGTCACATTTCTTGCACTCGTTAATTGAACACAGCCGCATTATGAAGAAAAAAAATACAAGCGTAAACTTTTAACAAAAGTTTTATGACATTTCAGGTTACAGCCGAGACGCTGTCGCAACTTACAGATGGTCCTGATAAAGCATTGGATTTCGGTTTAGCTTCTGATGACGAGTTTGTGAACCAGCTGAGGATTATCTCCAAAGCCAGAGATGCTTTTGTAGAAGAGGCCTACGATGAGGAGAATGAAAAAGAAGCGATGGGAGAAATCAAACAAGGTAGACAATTTTGGCGAAGGCTTTAATTACCATGCTTGACTTGTACAATTAATTCATCTGCTGGACTACGCTGTATTAAAGAAAATAGTCAGACGGCAAGTACACAAATAATTCCAGCAAGTTCTGTCAACGCGCCTACGCATACCACTGCAAAAAGTGGTAGCATAATCCAACAGATACCTGATTCGGATGATGAAGATGACTTTGTGCCATATCCTATGGAAGAAGAAATTGATAGCGAAAGTTCCGACGTTGAATTTTCAATGCGAGAGAAGGGGAAGAAACTCACAGTACCAATGTAGGTTTGATTTATATTTGAAATAAGAGCTTGCATACATAAATGAACACGGGTCTAACGGCCTATGTCAGTTATTTGAGAGACTTGATTGGATATCTAAAATCACACGAGGAACCTAACAAGATTGAGATTGCGTTAAAGCACGCAAGTGAATTGATTTGCAAGAAAAGCACATTCGGAACTGAGCTAGGTCGTCTATGAAGAAAAATTTGTTTATAACCTTTGCAATAATTTTTAAAGAATTTTTTAGACTTAGTTTTTTCTTCTTTATGAATCTTAGATGAACATGCCATCGATCTGGCTACTGTCTTGATGTCCATTCAAGATTCTTACAAGATTAAAGGATTTGAAGAAAGTAGAAATGCCGCACTTGTAGCGCTCGGTTGTGGAAGTCCAAAAATTGTTATCCCGTACGTTGAACACGACAGAATGTTACTTTTCCCTGTGTGCGTTATTTGCTAATTATGTCCCTCAATGATCAGATACCTTATTCAATACTTGGTAGAAAAGCAACTATCCATAGCTCAGCGATTCACGATACTGGATGTCATTGCAAAATGTGCTCGAGAAATATCGGGCATAAAGTCACAGGAGGTCTAATCCAATCTCTAATCGTCTATTGCCTTTTCTTTTCTCTCAATTGACTCTGCTCCTATTGCTATTTTAGTCTATGCCTGCTGACAAAAAATACGCCCTTGATACGGTCAGCAGGCAGCCAACAGGGGATAGTCTTGATGCGATTCAGCAAATGAGCGTTCCAGTGGGTAAAATTACACGACTTTCGAAACGACCGCAAATTGAGGTTGCGCGCGCAAAGTCTGTCAGTGTTAATAGATTTGACGAATTGGCTTATAAGACATTTTTTGCTCCCTTGGCTACTGGATGGTGGAGCTGGGCTCGTGATAGGTAGACGAGATAGCAAGCTACACGGTGGTTACGCGTCACGTAAAATATTTCGGCTGATTAATGATATCTTTGAAATTTTAGGAGTCGAACACAACTTGTATACGAGCCTCTTCTGATTCAAAAGGTCATCACGACCCTGGCAGTGATAGTTGAATGTTCAAGTAAGATTTCAGATCTTTTCATTATTACTGCAGTAAAGACTTTTGCAACGGGTTTTTAACAAGATTCTGTATTGTTTCAGAAAACTGTTTATCGCTTTCAATAATAGTACGCGAGTTTTGGGATTTGATCCTTTCTATTCGGTATTACTCAGATCCCATAGTCCAAGGTTCGATACTTTACAGTCTTAGTATAATCCTAAACATGGTTGCTAAACGTGACATCGCAGAGTTGCACGGGAAAGAGTTGATAGAATCGCAAGAGTGGGTTACAAGTGTATTTGAAAAATTGGAAGATGAAAGGCTAAAGTCAATGGCGGCATTGATTCTAGTAAGAATCAAGAATATTGTAGGAGAATATCAAAGATTGTTAATTGGAGAACTATTGCCTGTCGTCTAAGAGAGTTGACTTGCCAGTTGTTCGCCCAAAGAGTAATTATGGCATGATTACAAGATGCGTGTGCCAAACATTTATTTGGAAAGTTATGTTCAACGTTGACAGAAAGTGGTGAGGGATTGATTTTGCATTGCAGACAGTAATATCAGTTAATATTCGTCAATAAATAACACATTATCAACCGAAAGAAAGAGGTCTTAAATAGTTTATTTATTAAAGCAACTCGTATCCAATAATGAAAAGTCTCATTCTTGACGTGACTCGCTGATTATCCAATTCGGGTCTCTTTGCGCTTACGCTCTTGAAAAAGCAGTGGATTTTAAAGACAAGCGCTTAATTGCTATTTTAGGTCCAATAAGTATATGATTTATTATATGAATGATAACTAACAGCACTAGTAAAGAATATTTAGATAACCCAAACGATTGCCGAAAATGCTGTCCAGAGGGCTCTGTAAATACTAACATATTTTGGTTTTTGCGGGTAACATCTTGCTATACTAACTAAAAAATGTAATTGCGTGTACACTAAAAGAACACCTTTAGCAGATACTTTTGTTATTTTTTCACCTTTTATTAGTGACTGAGTAGGGTTTAGTTGCTCTCGTAGATTACGGATATTTTATAAAAACTATGACACCATCGTATGTGACAGAGTCTACGTAATATCGAAAACTGATCGCCTTTGCCAAATAATTCTAGTGTATTGTGGCAATATTAAATAACGATCTTTCTACTTCCGGTAATGCTCTGAATAATCACGATGAAATCATTTGATTTACAGAATACTTTGTACAGGAACAATAAGTTTATCATTCACTCGATGTAAAGCTTTTTCAAAAGAGCGATATCATGAACCTTTATTTGATGAAAGCAATTAAATAGCTTTTTTTTTTCTAATTTGACAGTCAAGCAAATAAATGCTGCCGATGCTCCCTAAATATCGCGTAAACCCGATTTCTATGTACATTTTTGTATACGACGAAAAGATTTATAGGCCCGTAACTTTTCGCGATGTTACGAACAGAATAATTCTTGGATTTACATTTCTTTCTCGCTTATTCTACAAAAGGTTTTTTTTGCTTTCTTCTCCCTCTGTCTCTCACGCCCATGTTGACGAAAAACACGCACACAATTTAGTCACTTAATGTAGACATACAGTTTGTTATACCAAGAATTAAACATTTATTTATTTAATCAATACAAAAAGTCGAACATTTATTTATACATTCAAGCTTGATACAAAATAACTTCCTCGATAAATAATATTATTTCCAACCAGAATAATTAAGCGGACAGATCATATTCATTACAGAACATGAATCCTTTTATAAAATTATAGCAGTTGCTGTTCTTTGTCAGCCACGTCGTACAATGAAAGTGTGCCGTCATTACTGGTGACAGGTACAGTTGTCCGATTAAAGTTGTTGCTCAGCAGGAAATTTCACCGCGTTAGCATAAACTACACTCCGATTGGCGTTCTTCAATATCGTGGACAGTGAGGTCGACTGGCGTTCTGCGTTCTTTAGAGCGGTCGACTGGTGCGGCAAAGGAAAGACCGAGCAACGCGCAGAGAACGAAAAGGGCGGTGATTCGAGAGAATTGCATTTTAGTTGGATGAATTATTGTGTTTGTTTTTTGATAGTTTGGAGAGTTGAAGTATTTAATTTGTATGATGGAGAAGCTCAGCTACGATTTCTATTGTCGAGAAATCTTGTTGATTGAAAGCTTTGGCGACCTCACGCTGCTTTTATTTCTTTTCCGGCTCGATGCACGGATTCGAGTTTAATTAATTAATTGGGGGCTTTTTCTTTATCTTTTAGCTTCAAATTTGGTGTTTTGTTAGATTATCGACAACAGACTAATATTTTAATTAGTCTCTTATCGGGAAGGAATTTATGCAGCATGTTACACGCATCCAACATGTAGTACGATACAGATGGAAACGGGTTTCGTAGTAAAAAAAGGAATAACTCTGGCTCTAAGTTGGTCAATGATATTAGTTAACGTTGTGTTAATCGCTGTTTGTTAGTTCTTTTCTTTCTTTCTTTTTCCCCCTTGAGAGTAAAAGTGGGGGCGTTTATTGGTCAAAGGCTTTTGTTCTATATTACTATAGATAAACCCGCTGTTGGGACTGAAAATAAAACTACCCCGGCAAAATTTCTCAATTAACCAATGAGCGGCTTAAAAAGTTTGTGTAATGTGCAGATCGTTTGTGGAGCAGTACGGATTTGAATAAAACTACTATCGATTGCTAATAATATTACTGTTATTAATAGAATAAACATTTAACAACGAAATATCGTTGTTAAATTGGTATCGTTGTATATCTCAGTCGCTTACAACTAATTTGTTACAAACATGATCATCTTAGCTAACTTTTAGTCTTAATATGAAAAAGATATCTTTGTTGCGAACAAACAACATAGTCAATGTACTTTACAGAACTGTCTTTGTTAGAAATGTATAAACGTTAAACAACGAACACCGCTTTTAAAGCACTTGTTGTAATTATAATAAACCTTTCAAGCCGCTCATTGGTTAATTGAGAAATTTTGCTGAGGTTGCTGGGGTAGTTCTCTGGGAAAATGTTTATTTTGAACTTCCTAATTAGATCCGACTAGCCTAATTGAAAATCTTCTGCAGTTTACTATAATTACAACAAGTGCTCTAGAGCAGTGTTCTTTGTTTAACGTTTATAATACATTTACTTTAATTATGTACATTTCAACAATAGTATCAAACAAAGAAAGTTCTGTAAAGTTGTTTGTTCGTAACAAAGATATCTTTTTCATATTAAGACTAAAAGTTAAATAAGATAATCATGTTTGTAACAAATTAGTTGTAAGCGACTGGGACAGTACAACGATACCAATTTAACAACGATATAACAACGATATTTCGTTGTTTCTATTAATAACAGTAATATTATTAGCAATCGATAGTAGTTTTTTCATCAGTAGTAATGATAATCATACTAAGCAATAACGGATGTACTAAGTCATTATTGCTATCAAAATAAACATCTTTCCGGAGAGGAAATCCGTACGAAAATTTAGCATATTTAATAAAGTAGCTTTTTTTATAACTCTCTATTAAATAAGCGTTTTCCCACTTTTTAATGGAATTTCTCTTATAGAATTTGAATATCAAAATTTATTTTATTGCTTCTATAATATATTTATTATCGCTGAGATATAGAAAAACACGATCTGCACATTACACAAACTTTTCAAGCCGCTCATTGGTTAATTGAGAATTTAGCTGCCAACGTCACCAGCCTGCCAGATTGTACGGCCCATAATATTTTCATTTATCAAAGAGAGGCCAGCTTGAAGAATAGTATTTGAGCTCGTACGGGGTAGGTTGTGCGACCTGGCAGGTAAATTCCTGATTATAAATTTTGCTGGGGTAGTTGCATTTAAAGAGTATTTGAGCAAACCTATTATATAACTCGTTCAAATATTACGTGTATCTTTATAATAAAATTACCTCAATTCAGACATCGAATTATTGAACCGTTTGATGAGATTTGAGATTGTTGTAGTATTGAATTGTTTTGCAGGTAAGTTAGCATTATTTTATTAAAGTAAGAATAATATATCAATACGAGTCACATAACCTGAAACGTGTAAAAATAATATTAATGAAAAAAAGGTAGAACTTACATCGATAACATTCAGTAAAACAAAACCGCAATTTGCCTGACAATTTTGGGACAGAAAACTCTGGAATATTGTGTTCGTTTCCATAGAGTTTAAAACATACAAAGTAAATAAACAATCATTAATAAGATTCCTGACAGTTTTAATAACAATTTCTTTCGTGGTTTATCGAAATTACATATTGCTTCAACAAAGTAAAAGAACAGTTGCCCAGAATTAGAAAACGTGTTACTATGTCTACTCTACCCTATGAATACACAACTTTATGTCCCCAATGTCTGAGTCACAAAGTCGTTAATTCTTCCAATAAAACACTTTCCTGGTTACATACTTCAACCCGTTCAGCGCACAAAGCGGAAGAATAGCAGAAAACACCGTTATTTCCCGGAAGGCTTTAATACGTCTATTTCTTCGTCAGTATTAAAAATGAGAGTCCATAACTTGCGTTACGTGGTACAATAATAATGATATAAATAATTTTTCCGAGAATACGCGCAATAAATTTCACAAGTTCGATGAGTCACGCGCATAATTTTTTGTGATCGTGATGATAACAATAATCATAACAGAGGCTCATGTCAACACGTTTGTTTACTATACAACTTTTACGATAAACAGAATCTTATTTGTAGCCTTATCTTTGTTCATAGCTAACGGTATAATTTGTGTAAGGACCAACTTTACAAGACGGGAGTTTTAGTTAAAAGACGATAAAAAACCATCGAATAACAAATTTATTTACCAGTCATTGAAAAATTATGAAACGATTGTACAGAAAAGGAGTAAGTCGCTCCAAAATTTTTGTGTAGAAGTTATTTGGTGAAGAAAAGCTGTAACAGCTTCCCATGATACAAGAAAAGCCGTTATGACAAATTCAACGTTGGATTGACGAAAAAAAGAAGAACATTGTGAACGATAAAGCTGACGAAAATAAACATAAAGAAATAGATAATAGTGATAGTATGTTTATATTGTAACAATGAAAAGATAATGAAATTTAAATCTGCAACAGAGCGACCAAGAATGGTTTATACTCATCAACGGTTTTAGTTTGGCCATGTAATGACGCTGGTACATTTGTTGTTACTCAAGAATCGAATTATTTGTGCAATTGTTTTATCAAGCTTGCGAACTCACTCAAACAATTTTTTTGTCAATTGGCTATTACTATATGGAATAATCTTTCATTGATAGGTTGCTCGACAGTAAAGACCTTGCTGAAAGGCTTCTAGTTTCTTCCTTTGATAGCACACGTCAGCTAATAGAATTATCGTAGTGTATGCACAAAAAAAATAATAAATGAAAAAAGCGCTTAATTTTTCTATTTCTGATTGCTAGCATGACCACATTGTCAACAACATTAAGCCGTCTGTTTCCAGGATATTTGTTTATCTTTGGAATCTAAAATAACAAAAATAACTTCATATCCAGCTTGTTATTATCGATTTATGATATACAGAAGAGACATCGGTATCTAATTTTTAAACGAAGCATTTTGATAAACAAAGTTGTTCCAAGTCGCAGTTATGTATAAGGCATACAGGAGTAAGTTTTATGCTTGTGTTTGATATGTAAAGCATGTATTACGCAATTACCGAATAATATATTACCGACTAGAAGAAATACCGTTTACACGTAAAATTTCTAATACTCGTTATATATCATATAATATATATTAATATTATTTCGTTAATTTCAGCCTCAACATTAATGTTTCTTCTATCGTACTCTATAGCTCCAATATTTTACTAATATTTTGACAAATTAGTATACTCGTTAGGTTGATATTTGTTCAGTACAACAAAAGTTATTGTAAATTTATCGTTATTTTGTTTAGGTTTAAATTCTCGGTTATACATCGTTTATACTACGTATGACTTTTTGTATTAAAAATATAGTATTTTTTCCAAACTGAACACTTTTCTTATTAATTGCCAAGATGTTAAGTCAACACAACACATCGATAGACGATACTCTGAAGAAGTTTAATGACCTTTATCTGCAACGGCATTGATCTTTTAATTTTGGTCTTTGACTTATAAATAAAGGTAACAGCATCGCTAGAAAACCTAATCGGCAAGCAAAGGCCCTATGCTTATAAACCTTATTTTGAATTTTACTATAACGCTCACACGATGGAAACAGCACTCTCACAAGTCTATGGATTTGTTTAATCCAAATTATGTTATACTGGGGGGCGTGAAAGAATGAAAGAAGGTAATTTTAACTCGGCACGCAGGCAAACGTTTATTACAAGTAGGCAATGAGGCCAATTTTTTTTATTCCCATAAATTTTTTACTCACATCGTCCAATGTGCACAACTCGTTCTCTCCTTTTCGCTTTTTACAGATGTCAAGATCATTACGTCGATTTTGCATCAATTTCTCAACGCTTTTGGGGTTGTTTTTCGCGGGGCATTTGCGAAGGCTTTATTATGTGTACCTCATTGCAATTTATATATTATAATGCAAAAACACGAATGTTTAATTATTAGATTATTAACAAGCATATTTGTAATTATATATTTGAGAACACGCGCCAATTTAATTACCATATTAATATTGTTTTACATATTTTGTAACCAACATTTGTTCAACTGCTATTTACTGTATGTTCAATCTCGTAACAAATATAACCGTCTTCGAAATCTCATTTTGCAATTAGCAAGAATAACAATGCTCAAACTATGAAGAAAACGCGGCCTATGTAAAAACGTTCATACATACGCTGACGGAAACTTATTAATAAGTTTAGGAAATATGAATATTATCTTTCAAAATTAGACGAGTACACGATACCTTGTTAGCGTTACCCAGATCACACCACGTGGAGGTCAGGTATCTTAGTGATCCGTGAGTTCTTTTCAAACATTGAACAAAACCGGTTTTTATGGAGTCGGTAGATCAACTAAAGAACTGATAGTTCTAGATAAGGTCTTACTTTTAGCACCTCTTTAGTCTAAAGGAACGGCCAATACGCTTACGACAGAACCGGTGCTGATGGAGACGGTAGTCATATTGGTTATCGCATAGGTAGATCGTCATTTGTCGATAACTAGCATCGGACCTACCCTCCTTTGGTCAAGAACCCTTTGATGATTAATTCAATAATTTCGTAATAATTCTGCAACTCCTTTTTAGATTCACTAAGTCCTTTGGCCTTTGATCTATATCCTTCATGGATACTTGACTTACGGGTTGCCCAACAGAAGAACTAACAAGAAATACTTCGCTCCAGGGATTTTTTTCTTTGGTTTGCATCGAATTCTTAGCTCGCAGGAAAATCATTACGGATATACAGTCAAAAAGAAGAAATCATGTGATCTTAGGTATATAGAAATGGACCAATAGTTATTTATTTATATATCAGAAAGCATGTTAACTTCTCATGTATACAAGTATGCGAGTGTTAGCCCTTATTAACATAACTATCTAAAGTTTTTTGTTTAAGACTCTGTGTATTTTAATCCCATTAATCTCTGTACCCTATAAAGTACAGCAATGTCTTCTGGTAGAATCTCCGGCCCGGTTGAATACTGTAAAAATTGTGTTAATGTTTTCAAAGCAGTAACTGCCTGGTGGAGAGAGATGGTTGGTCTTATTTCCGCTTCTTCATTTGTCTGTTAGCGTGAGATGCGGATATTCACATTTAACGACACATATCTCTCGTTTTTGCAAAGATGTTAAAGAAAT
>CAJVPJ010000622.1:0-20654 GCA_910592205.1 Paraglomus occultum | reverse complement strand
GTAAAGATTTATGCCACGTATATATAAACTTTACTATAACGAGAATATTCGGTATAGTAAAGATTCGATATAGTCAAGAAAAACCCCCGTCCCGTCGACTTGACTATATCGAGTCTTGACTGTAGTGAAGAAAAACCTCGACTTTACTATATCGAGTCCTGACTGTAATAATACACCGATATTAATATAACCAATAGCAAAGATTCATTTGTTACACAATATCGGTATTAAACACATTCTTTGCACAATGTCCCAACACGCAGAAGTGAACACATTCTCAAGTGCTATCGGTTTTTCGAGCTTTGACTTGTAATATTAATATCGATCTAGTTGAAATATTAATATCGATCAATTTGTGAATTGCATGCTCGTCTATTTTTATCACATGACAGATCAAATCCAAATAAAACGAGTTGTCAGACGTGTGACTATAAACAAAGGAAGTTCGAGTGCTGGAGTAAATCGCGAGAAGGACATTTCAGTGGACGATCGGCTGAGATTACCCGTCACGTCTGACGGATGATCGGATTGATAAAGTGCTTTTCTTGCCGAAGTCAGCAGATCTGGATAAATAAATATGCATCTATCATCTAGCGAAACTCATTTACATTACCTTCAAACCACGTGAGAGAACTTTTATGGTAATGTAGAATGCGTAGTAGCATTTGTGCGTGGGCACGGGCCAGTAACATTAATAATGCCGGAGTTATTATATATTGGCGGGTTCCCTAACATTATATCGCTGATTTCAATTTTCATTTTGTCTGGCAGAAGGACAAGTTAGTAACATTCGAGTACTTGCGGCTCGGGCTTCACGATGCTGCCTAAAATAAAAACTTGGACAGAACCCGTGGGTCGCTTAGCGGCGTCCCTTTGGGCCAAAGTCCCTACTTTTAACAATACTGCGCCAAAAGTGCGCGCAAATAACCTGGGTCAAGTTAGTAACATACAACATCAGTTAGTAGCATTCCAACAATCTTTTAAACCACACAAAAGTGGTCAGCAAGTTCGCGAAGACAATAAACTTTTCGAGTTGATCAAGAAGGCTTTTCCCATTGCAAACTCTGTCAATCCATTATATAAACATGCTTATATTCCAATCGAGAGGCTTAGCCTCTTTCAGAAACATCCCGGCAATACTTTGCTTACTAGCGCAGTATACATGCGACACTGTAGCATGAGAGATGCCTTCAGATATTCAATCAGACGTAACTTTACCTGTGGTGCTAAAGCCATAAACAATGCTGCGACTGTCAATGGGAGCCTCTCGCAATTCTACGCTAAACCTTTCGCTGCCCTTCCCAATAAACTTGGTACTCGATGGATGGAGAAACAGGATATGAAGGATCGGATTATGCAGTACGAAGAATTCGAAAAGAAAGCAACCAAGAGTTCTGTGGAAGCTTCCAAGAAGACTGCTAGTTTTGATACGTTCAATCTGAGGAACGTTGTACCGTTTGGAACGTCTGTTGTCAAGGAATTGCCAGCTTGTGAAAAGGCAAACGAGGACGTTGAATCAGAGTTTGATGACAGCCTAGTTGTTTATCAAGAATCTTTCGATGACTCTCCAGTTTTGGTAACCTTAACACAGATTCAAATGTCAATTAAACTTTGTCAATTGGATGTTGAGTCGCTCGTGAGTGAATCTATTGATTCTATGATCACGATCATGAACAACCCGATAAACAATGAAACGCGTAATATACCATTGGACTCTGCTTTCGTTCGTAATCTCAACGACATTTTTCAAACGAGATACAACCATATTCTGAACGCATTGACTATTCTGAGGTTATTGCTCGGACATGGGAAGTTCCAAGTCAGAATTATGAATGGAGAATTGCGAGTACTGTTTCCGGTTGGCATGAGCAGAGATGAAGTCGAGCATATGCTGAGACGTTTGGCTATTGATATTCATAGTCCGACTTTTGTTCTTGTTGAAGAGCAAGTGGAGCAAGTAGTGTCCACTGATGTGGATGGGTTGTCTGACATTTTGTCTAGATTGGAATCTGTCATGGGGTCATCTTTCGCAAGCGAAAATTTCAACGTGTTTACTATTAGTCCTCCAGATTTTGCCGATAGTACCTCAGTCGATGAATATGATGAAGTCGAGCTCTCTTCGAGTCGCCAAACGGTTCTTCTGAACGACGGATACCACCCCAGCAAGCCAAAGGGTGTGTCACCTGTGGTTGACTTTCTGAATGAACTTGATCATTTGACTAATAATCGTAGTATCAGGTGGCCCAACAAGAGCTTCGACGTGGGTAAATTTTCTAGGTATTAGAATATGACCTCGGCAAGATGACCGAATATGAAATGATTAATAGCTTATGCGTTATGCGATTGGTGTAAGTTGATGTTTGTGGTGCGTTGAGTTGGGACTTAATTCAAGCAAGACATTCAAAAGTTAAGAGACAGTGGCCACTTGCTAAAGTGATTGCTGTTTATAATTCGTTTATGCCGTTGACGGCTAACTAAGAATTTCAATTCATACACGTCACCAACGTGAGTGTAATTATGATAATAAATTCAATTGGATAACAAAAGCAATTATTTAAATGTATTGGATTAAAACAAGTAAATTTATAAAAATGTATAATTGGGATGGATTTTCGTCTCGTAATAAATTGTCTTTATAATCCAGTGCTCTGTTTCCTGTTTTTGTGTTCTAGTCGTCTCATTATATCGTGTCTTTCTGATGAGCTTGATATGATGTTAAATTTGTCCCATGGTTGTTCTTCCTCGGTCTGAATCTGCTTTTCGGCCCTGATTTTAACAACGTTTGGATAGACAAATTGTTTGTCATATTCGTAGGCAACTTCTTCGTACAATGCTTTCCTGTCACGAGTATAACCGTTATACAAATGAACGAGAAAACATAACTAGAAAAAATGTCAGTATTAGTATAAACACTAAATATAAAATATTCAACGCTGTTATTAATATACCTGTAAACAAGCTGATGCCGCCAACGGTATCATAAAATGATAATTGTCTTCGTTCACGCCGTACAAAACGAAAGACTGCACAGGAGAAAATAACCTAATCATTGATCATTATCGTAAACTGTTAGAAACTTGTTTTCAAAACGCGCTTCCACTTTCAAGTCGTGTCAATGTAAATACATGAACAGATTCCAGTTAAATTGCCAAGGATTCCAAATCCTCAATTCCCATACAACATCTTCTTCTTCTTCCTCATGTGACTTCTTTATTCTCAACTTGTTCATTGCAACGCGTACACATTCCTTTACTCCTCTGGCAAACATAACATCCCTGTCTACAAGATAAGCATGTGATGACTGTGGAGGAGACTAATATTACTCTTACGTTAATAGGACGATTATTAACAAACATAGTAGAAAGTATAAAGAACTACTCACGTTCTTATCATGTAAGAACATTCGATACGATTTTGTAGGTAAAACCACAAGCACAGCATTTAAAAGACTTATAGCAACTAGCGCCATTTCTGCCAGAGTTAACTATCAAATATTGATTAGTATTAGCATCGCGTACCGGATATCAATAATTTCGACACAGAATGCGTACCCATGAAGAAAGCGTAGTCCGCTGATACTCTTTTTTCTGATAATGTGGTGATATAGAATACTCAAAGCTATGCAAATACTTTATCAGCAAAAATGCAGAATTCAGCATTCCCGCAGCCATGCAACTGTTACAGTGTAAAGATAAATGTTATTAATAAATCGATCTTTCGTGTTATTCTCTAACGACTTTATTATTCTCGAGCACCTCAATTTGGTAGAGAGTTTCACCCATGCCATGCCCTCATAGTCCTCTGAGAACGAAGTAGCCCAGTCTGCGGGTGAGTCGATTACATTTGACCATGTGGAACCTCGTCTATCCATTCCAGGATGTAAAGTACTTTCGTATGGATGCTCATCCATCGTACTGACAAGAATTCAAAGCGATAATTAGTGCAAAGGAACGCAAACAAAATTTATTTATGCTTTTAAAGAAATGTTTACTTCTAGTCGCGTGCGCGTCAACTGCGTCACGCTTAGGAGTTGTGTCACAACTTGCGGTTTATTTGTTTATCATCTACAATATATCATTATTAAATGTTGAAATGCGCCTTTCCTATTGTTACTATTACGTAATTTTTCCTTTGACATTGAGATCATTTGAAGATGTTCAAGAATTTTTATTTATTTTTTTTCACTATGTTGTGCGCAGTACGCCTTAAAAAATATATATATATGAGAAAGCCAAAACAGAGTGCCATTGATTTTATTTACAAATGATATGCTCATTTTCTTGCCAGTCACGGTATAAATATTATACATTCGCTTACTCATTCCCATTACTCACCACATAGTCCTTCGAAATACATCACCCACATTACCATACTTATTCAGGAGTACCGATGGTGGACTGTGTATCATCAGAAGAGATTGATTCAGTATCAGCTGTGTCTGTTGTCTGTATTTCGGGACAATCAGTCTGAAAATCTTCGGTCTGACATTGACGTGATACATTATGCTTGATTATACGCGGATATACGAATTTATAATTGTATTCGTATGACACTTCCTCAAAAACTATTTGTTTGTCTTGAAGATGGTTAATATATGTGTTAATTAAGACGTACACCTGCAGAGACAAAAAAATGATAAAGCATAGAGCATATGAGCAAAGAGTATATATAGACGCGTATCGTAAATGATCCGTTCGATCGATTCACTGCGAGCGACAACGGTAAGTTGCTGCGTGACAATTAACCGTATCTGCCTGATGTCATTACCTGCATACAGACTACTGCCGCCACTATCAAATAGTACTGATAATTATCTTTGTCTATCCCGTGAAGAACAAGAGCTTGCACTGGAGAGAAGAATCTGAGTAATGTGGGTCAAGTGAGTCACTTCAATCTCACAACTATTCTAAGGATCAATCAGCGTAATTAATTACATAAATAGATTCAGCGTGAATGAAGACGGATTCCACATGCTTAATTCCCATACGGCATCCTCGCTGATGTGTCGATGTGCTGACTTAAAAACGTATCGCATGGCCAATGCTCTGTATTTGAATAGGGTGAAACAGAGTCGTAATCGTAAAGCAAAAGAGGGTCGGTATGATAGCAAGAGACTCTTACAGACAAGCTCCTAGTCCAGAGTGAGTCCAGTCTGGATTTACTTGGTTCTTATCGACAAGTCGAACGTTTTGGGATATTGGTTGAGACTGAGGTGATATTTTAATTAACGATAGATCAGCTATCGGACAATCAGTTCGAGGAATAAGTAACTCCCCCTCCCCCAGATTGACTACTTGCAATTGTCAGTATCTATAAAAGCTTGGTACTCACGTCTTTGTCATGGTTAAACATTCGATATGTCTTCGTTGCCATAAATACAGCAAGCGCATTGATGCAGCTTATCGCTATGAGTCCAGCTTCTGTGAACCATAACTAGCGAAATGGGACATTTCATCAACAAACCGTCTCCAAACAAACTAAACAGTTTTTTCCTATTCATGTTATCCACCTACCAAGCCGTCATCGAATCTCCCCATTCCAGTTTGATCAGAACAATACGCGAATTTTATTGCAATAAGAGCGCTATTTAACATACCAGCTGTTATCCAACTAACACAATAATAAATTACATTATCGCGGTTAGTAAAATAATTTGGCCTCGCTCTGTAGATCGATTTCCCCAAGTGTAACAAGCTTGTTCAATAGCTCGCCCACTTTCTATTCCCTAATCATCACAATCGCCCTTGCTCACCTCATTTTCAATGACAAATCATCCCATTCAACCCCTTCATAATCTTCCAAAGTGTTTATCAGCCACTCTGTAGGAGCATTCATCAATCTCGACCACATATTTTGTTCATTGTAAACGGGAGGACTGTCGAGCTGGCCAAACACATCTGTCATTGTTCTAATCTACCCCCTATATATTTATATATTTATATCTATGTATCTATGTATCTATTAGACGCCTCACGAAGCGCGAGTTTTCGGGTATACGTCGTGCACAAGGAGAAGTAACTGTCAAGTAAACTTTGGTTACTGTCCTCGTATATGGAGAGGGTTGCAGTAGCGGTAAACAAAGTTGGCCTGTTGATTTACAGGTTTGTTATAATGATAAACAAGATATGTACAAATAAGGAATGATTGAATCTTCTCATTCATATGCCAAAGAAATGAAAATCTATCCAATCCCCCGCATGTAATTGACGATCATAGCGAGCGATCAGCGTGCCAACACCATTTTTAGTAAAAAGTAGCTTTAATTACACCTGCCAAAATTATTTCCGGCAAGTGTCTAGTCTCATTTGTTCAGTTGTCACGGTATCAAAATATACTTTTATTGGAATAAATCTCTTCGATAGCAAACATGTTAGTTAATTGATTCAGCAAACAATCAGCAGTATTAGTATTATATTTACTGTAGACTTCAGTGAGAAAGACTTAATGTGTTTGCAGTTAGTATTAGAGACGCTTGTTAGGAAGACGTATTATTGTGCTAGGCTGCCACAAGGCAGTTGTTTTGTATAAACACGGTGACGGCATTGACGTGAATATTGATAAGAATTACTCAATATTATTGGAAAATATTAGCATGCACGTCATTGAAGAGATGCGTACTCAATACTATTATATACAATTTGTATGCGAGCTTGCTACACTTCGAGTGCAATAACGACTGTTTTTACATTTAATCTACTCGATAATGTTATGTAATATCGATATACTTGTAAACGAGATACATTAGAAACTACCAAAATAAAATTACGCGGTGTAAATTTAAACCGTTTTTGATTTCTGTTCTTTGTCATCATACACATTGAGCGCGAAAATATCATTAACATTATTGATATATAGAGTTATAAAATATCTAATGGTTTGTAGAGTCAAATAAAGCTCTGAATAGGTTTACACGTAATACTTTGCTTCACCAATACCTTTGAGTAGCCAAAAAATTAATTACAAAGTTACATCAATACTATTATTATGGCAGGTTATAAATAGCGATTGACTGACTATTCACTTTAGTTCAACATAAAGGGTAAAAAAAAGTTCCAACAGATTATTAAGATTGCAAACTATTTTCTAAGGCTAATTTTTCCTTAGTTAGTTTATCGAAATCTCGGTAGTAGGTAATTGTTCCTGTTTGTGTTTTAAATGTTCGATTTCTAACTATCAGAACTTCAATGGCATAATGAAAACGGCTTTGCGGCGGTGGAATAATGTCATATAAATTTTATAGATTGAATAAAATGGTCAAAAATACACTTTTATTGGCACTTGCTAGAGTGATTAGCGGGTTTTTGTTCAATCGTTTGGTCAAATTAGATCAAGTTTATAGCATCGAAAACTTGATTAACCACTCGAACAATCTTAACACGAATGCTTGGCTTGGCACAATTTTTAAAATTCTGACGTGTGCTATAAAGTATACACCGTAAATATATGTAAGAGCAATTTCTAGACCGCTTTTTTCATTATTCTATCGCATCATTAACATTGCAAAATACGAAACAATTTTCTGACAGAATTTGCAACCCGCGATTGTATATTTCGTATTAAGTAGCAAAGGAAAAATGCGTCATATTTACAATGCCATCAATAAAAGCATTAAACATGTTCCAGAAGAAAATAACGTCTTTCTCTCGGCAGTTGTAAAGAAAGTCGAAAAATGGCTGATATCTCACAAATTTATAAATAAAGCCTGTTTTCTAATATTCAAGAATAAATACTGTTTTTTATTTTGACATGCTAATACACTGTAGTGTTATTGACAAAAAACCAACAACTGATGGAGGCTCAAACAAAATCAATAACTTTACTGTTTATTTTAATAACTCGAGTTATGCAAAAAGATACCCACAGCTTACAAATAATAAGTATTTAATCCACAACTTGTCAAGCTGTAGTGGCAATTAAGATCAGTCAAATTTCTACTACACAAAAGATTTATTCGGATTGACAACCATCACCTAACTGGTTTCTCACAAGTATCTCCCGTTTCGAAAAACCCTGGAAAGGAGTGGGACGAAATAGTACAACTAGTTTGTTTAGGAAAAACTTCTACTTGTTTCTGTTGCTCTTCCTGAATCTGAAAATCTACTAATTCATAAACCTCGGAAGCAGACTTATTCTCAGTAATTGTTCTTCTCTGAAAAGTTTCTTTATCATTCTCACCATTTAGAGTACAATCCATTTCATGACTGTCTTGGACGATAATTGCTGGAATACAATATTATAGTCGTTCCTTTTTATCATAAGCACCATCTATATAGTCACGACCCTCGCGATTATAATTGTTGTAAGTGATCATTGATTATTTCATTATTTCGCTATAATGTTCGTTCGGTCCACAATACCAAGATAGTCATTCGGATATTATGACTTACGCTTTATACTTACGGAATAGCGTTTGAAGGTTCAGTTCATGCACCCATGACGCTCGCATCTACAAACGGGAAACATTTCACTTTTTTGAATTTGGGACATAACCATGTAACGTTGCATCAAAGACATGAATGAACCATTCCATGCCAAAGAGCATTGTCGATTTTGATAATTACTCGTGCGCATATGATGTTGTATTCGTCGTTACATAGCCATGATCATTGGGTGTCGAAGAAAAGTATTTGTGTATAGATTTTGAGAATTACACCATATCAATATCTGTATAACCTTATCTGCGATCATAGATGGGCGAGGTAATTATTTTAAAGCGTAAATAACTTCTACACTAGCGAGTTCAACGGACACGATTGAGTGGGCGATCACCATACTTATTGGCTGATCGCGTAGTATTGGCGCGAAGGTAAATAGTGATAATCTGGATCGTTTAACTCTTTACTATCTCAATAATAATAATACTAGCTGCTTTTCGCGCAATATCAGTGCGAGTGTAGACATTCTCCGTGGAACCCTTCAGAGCATGTTTGGGACGCAATATTCACCATCTTCTCATGGTCTCATGATCTGGGGTTTTTCGTAACATTAATATATGACATCTTAATTAATGGGCTACACCGCCCTCTCTCGCCCTCATGCAACCAGTATTCAAAATACTTGCACGTATATAGTTAAGTGCACATTCTGCCATACAATCGATGCGTAAAAGGTCATTATACCAATGAAATCATAATAGATGAACAAAAATCAATGCCTCTGCCCATTTGCCAAAAAGGTAGTTGAACAAGCCGGATCATGCAGAGATGAGGAAACCATAACTGCCTAAATCATCATCACTCGTAATGATTTATACAGTCCAAGGTTACATTAAACCAAAAAAAAAAGATTAATCTTCTTTCACATGCAAAGCATTGTTTACCGTCTAAAACATTAACGCGCCCTCGCAGAGAAAGACTATCCATAAAAAGAAATACTAAAAAAATTTTTTGCTTCTTCCTATAAGATTCTCCAATGAAACAACTCTTTCAATTCGGGAGCTTTACCACCAGCAAGATTTCCTGTTCGGTATTTCGTACACAAAGAACAATAAAAGTACCCTGAGGGAACTATCGAAAGAGTTTTTCTACATGTTTGCTATGTGGGAAAAGGAAGTAGAGACTTTCTTTGAACAAGCTCCCCAAAAAAGCTGTATCAATTCCCCTCTCAATCATACGCCACCAAAACTGAAACGGGACCCAGCGTTCCATAAAAAACGTCGGCCGAACTTCTCAGATGACAGTGCAATAGGAGACTTTTGGAACAGCATTGAACCCGTCATTTTACCGAAAAATGCGCTATCTAGAGGAGTCAGCTTTCTCGAGTTTCGTCAACCCGCTCACCTCGACTTCTTTTGGGAGCAGTATGGTGACATTTTGGTCACTCCATATAAAAACGTAACGAAACCACGTAGAACCGGGCCGATGCGTGTTGTTAAATTCAATAACTCACCAGAAGTCAGATATTATCGCAAGGATGAAGCGCCAATTCGGATTGGTGAATACCATGGATGGGATTTAAAGGTTCTTTTGATGGCCGCTTGGATTGTTTTCTGGGCCGTGATTATTGAGCTGTTGTACAAAAAAGCAAAGTTCGGGATTTTCTTTTTTAACTAGACAAGGTTTTGGATTGGACACTAAAGTAAAGTAGAAACGTTTTGTCATTTTCTTTGGGATGGTTTTTTAAAGCTTTTTTCTCTCTTTAACCGTTTTCTTTTTGTATATAGTATTAGACATCAGGGATAATTTAAGTTATATATAATTCAAGCAATTAGTTTATTTCATTAAAAAAATGAACTTTTATCAATTATAGATGTTTTTTTTTTATCTCACTTTGCAATTCTAAAATGGTTTCTAAGTTCCAATTCATTATTATCGAAGTTTCATGAATACGAGATAGCATGCCTGTACAAAAGAAACCATTAACAAATATACAGATACAAGTGTCAAATTATTGATTCACCGAAAACTTACATGCACAATTGGCAACTCGGGAACGTTTTCTTCATCCAGAACACACTTTTCCTCGGAATACTCTTCATATGATGTAATCTTCCGCCTATCTTTGGCATATCCCTCGGGAACAGTAATGACTAACTCTTTTAATGGCATCTTATCTTCCCCAACCACAGCCTTCACATCTTCCAACACTAACAATCCCAATGGCCATAATTTATTATCTCTTGTACGCACGTCTTGAGTACCTATTATAAGGAATCCAGACGGAGGAAGTTTCTCGTATGATTCACGAGCAAGATGCATAGTCGCCAAGCGATAGTCTTTTATGTCATGATTGATGAGAACAGAGTTGGGGATGTGAGGAATGACAATAAGTGCTATCGGTGTCGGTGGTGGGAGTGCTTCGAGAGAAAGTAGTTTTTCGACGTGAGAAAGATCATCTGACTCTTCACTTAGATCTGATATTAAACCCTGTGATTGAAAAGGATATTTTAGTGTTAATACATTTATGAGAATTGCAGATAGGATCGGAACTACCAATGAGAGAAGCATTTTTTGATTTTCTTGTATTCTTTTCAGGCGTGCTCGCTCGTATTCCGGAATGTTCTCGTCTTCAATAATCATTGGCACTATGTGAAAACCGGGATGCGTCAATAATCAAAAAAGTCGCCTTCAACGGTCTTTAGTACTTTATGTCTTGGTATCCTACCGATTTCCTGTATGATGCTTGTTTGGCCGTTATCATTTGTTGGTTGCTGGTAAGGTAAAACCAGTTAAATTAATGAAATCGCCTGCAATTACAACTCTGTGTCAAATTGTCCTTACCTCTATATTTTTAAATTCTATTTTGATTTCTTCCCAATTGGCCGAATCTCTGCCAAAACGTTCTACCATTCTCGACGTGCAGAGAAGCACAAAATCATGTTTAGCTGTAGGTTTGAACGTCCACGTTGTTCCCATTACTACACTCTTTCGCGCAATGGGTAAAGAGGGTATTTCTCGTACGGTCCTCGAGAAGTTGACAACTCCCAATACTCTAGAGTAATCCATGCTTGCTAAAAAGATTTTAAAATATTAACATTCCGAATAAGAGAATTCGTGCAAGTAGACATATCGGTAATAAAACCATACTTGAGTTTAATAGCATCCTATCATTACTCTCCCGGTCGACCTTTTTCAAAGTAGCAACGAATTCATGCGTAAACATCAAAAAGTCATATTGTGTACACAGGTACGTCCCAAGTCCAAAGGCAGAACAGTATCTTTGGCGCTTCACCACCTAAGAAGATAATAGTCGATAGGGAAATTATCATTACAGTTTCGTCGCTTGCTTCAAATTAGGTATAACCTGAAACAATAAATACCAATTCTTCGAGGAGAAAACCTCGATTTATATATTCGCGAATCAATTGAAAGCTAACTGGAATATAGAAGCATTGCTCGCGATTATCGCCGATTCCTAGTGTAATTCTACGGCCTGGCTTTAATAGCCTGGCGCAAATATATGTACATCATATGAGCTCGATCGTATGTCAATAATAATGACAACTGACAACAATTATTTCATATGCATACCTCCAAGACTCGTCAACTACCTTTTGCATTTCGAGGTTGAAATCTTTCGAATTAGCAAATCTCGACAGATCTCCATCAATATGGGTTGAATATTCAACACTAGGATGATCAAAACGAAAGTGTAAATATGTCGTAATGTCGACTACACAAATCTTTGTTGTTTTTTTCGCTTACCAGTTCTTGTATGGAGGATGACTCAATACGTGATCAAAGCTCTCATCTTCAAATAGACTGCCCCTCAATTCGCGAGAGTCACTCTGTACGATAATTGGTCGATGCTCAGCGGTGATCCCCTTTCCGGGATGTATTGCAAAAGAACAATTACGTTGTGACAACGCAACAGCAGCCGGATTTATATCAATTCCAATACACCGTCTGGATAGTAAAAAGCATTCGATAGCATCCGTCCCACGACCGAGGAAATTTGACAGTATTCTATCGTTCTTTCGAGTATAACGCTGTAACGCTCGACGTACAGTCTGTGGAAGCCATGTACCATGGTAATCCGTTCCACTATGTGTGGCCCACCGCGGGGCTCGTCCGGGAATGTCAAAATACGATGAATCAAAGGGAAGAGAGAATAATTGATTTTCTAATGGTTCATAGTTGTCTAAATAGCGAGCTTGTGATTTCGAGTTGTCAAATTTACTGGCGGCTACTGATGTACGTGTAAGGTATGGTGCATGGATATAATCTTCGAAAGAGGTCACATATTCAGTACCCAATTGAGAATCAGAGGCAGAGTTATTTACAAGGGCTACTTCAAAGCAATCCTCGCACATTAAAACTCCTTCATAACCTAGTAAAGATAAAAAAGTCGTAAGATATATGAAGATCAACCACAATAAATTATTCGAATATCTACCTTTGCGCCATCGGGAAGATTCTTCCGACCAACAATATGAACAATGAATACGTTCTTTTTTCTGCGGAAACTGTTTTGGTTTTTTGCGCATTCCTGTTACGGAAACAGTATATTAGTCAACACGATCACAATGGCCTATTAAACTATTCGCAAGTACCTGTAGCCCGTGCTTTCTGGTTGGCAACCGCGATTTTTGCTTGCCTGGTTATTCTCTCATCTTTAATCTTCTGTAATGCTATTATTTACGTCTTTAATTTTACAAAGTCAATGCGATCTTTGAAATAAAAGCAGCCGATTGACTTACATATTTCTTCAAACGATTCCTTGGCATGCTCGTGTTCAGGAAACTGGCCAGTATAACACTATTCAATAACAATTAATGTGAGCAGGATGAATTTTGCATCGAGTTCTTACTCGCTTCAAGTAAAATTAACCTTGGGACATAAATCGAAAGAATTAAAAAAGCGTGTGCTGCAAGGCTTGCACGTCCACCATTTGTCTGTATCCATTTCTTGTGCACATACGTCACATCGAAAAAGCTCGTTATATTCATCTAAGGTTCATGTTAAAAATACGTACGTTATATAACAAGCTTAACGCGCACATACCAGATAATTTCACTTAATATATACCTCTCTTGTCGTAGAATGCTTCATGCGTTGGGCAATAGAAAATAACGCCCATCTCAAAATGTTCAAGTGGCTTATCCGTACATGGAAGATGGAAACTCCTAGTGCATTTGGGCTCAAAACAACCTATAGTTGCGCCCCTTTCTTTACATTTGCTACATTTCTGCACAAGTTGTTAATTTTTGTAAGCATGCGTCTCGTTAATATAAACAGGTGACGTATGATCATTCTGGGGACAAAATAAATATACATACCATTCCTCTTCCACGCCGCCAAGCAGTAGTCACGTTGTACCATATATTATCTTTTGACTGGAACACCTCTGGAGAGTACTTGGCACACGCGTAATGGCTCCAGAAAATCTTCTTCCGCTCACCGTGGCGCGTAGCCGCACATGAGATAAAGGGATATGGACCAATAAATCCACCAAGATGATTGTCATCGTCGTCATTACAAAACCCACATATTCTTCTTGATTTCCACGCCTTCAAGTACATATACCCTGTATCTCCTACGAGTGGTTTAGTACTATTTAATAAGTCAAGATGTGCAGTGGAATAAGTTTCATCAACCATGTCTTTTTCAAATGTAGAAACGAGATCTCCTTTTGAGGTAATCTGTGGCGCTTGATCGCCTATTACTGTCTGCACGGCAAATGAACAACGAGGGTGGTCATGAAAGTCGGGAAAATTGTGAGCATAGCACCTGAAAAGTATTTATAGTGAGATATTATGCATGAAAACGTATAATTCTCGACATTTCAATCCAAACTAAATTTAAGACCTAATCATTAAATAGTTACCATAAACACAGATCGAAACTTTGATAGTCATATCCATCCGAAGGTCGTTCGCAGTATGTGCAATAAACTCTGTTTGCCCAGATAATAAAGTTTCAGATGAACGAAAATGAATGAAGGAAAAAAATTAAAAAAAAAAAATACACGATTTACCTGAACTGCTTGATAACGATGTTACATTGGTTACAGTAAATACACCATTGTTTCAAGTCTATAAAAAGGCACGTCATAGCCGTACGCCATCGGTGACTCATTAGCAAGATCGACGACAGTTAACGAATACTCAACAAAGAACGGATGAAGACCAATGAGACCCCGTAAGGAAGAAATAAAAGACAAAGAATTTCGGAAAGCCACAAAGCTAACGGCTCAAAAAAGAAAGACAGTTTTACCAAACAATATGACATATTACTCTAGTGTTAACCAAAAATTAAATAGACAGATACATTTACACACATTTAGTTCGTCCAGTGCTATATTTAATTCCATCTTTCACGTATTCCCAATCCTCTTCTTGAGTAGCCTTTGTTTTGCCAACGTTCTTCTTCCTGTCGCATTCATCGTCATCGGGCCCCTCTCCCGGCTCGTATCCGCCCTTCAATCGTTCACTGTTCATATCGATCCATTCATCATAAATGTTTGGGAGATCATCATAGTGTATCAACACACGATATCCCTTTGCTTGTATAACCTGACCGAAATGCCATTCTCTCCATTTATCGCGGGCTTCCACCTTGGCACCAGGACGAAACCGAGCTTTAAGTTCCGCTTGATTCGTAAAACTGTCTTCGTCGTATCTGAAAGGAGCTTTATTTTTATGACCACGTTTACGCGGACTGCGTCTAAGATAGAGTTCACGCCAATCGAAACTATCATCAGTAGAGCTAGGGGTCAGAGGAGCCGGAAGGGATGTCTGGTCATCACTGCCAGTTGACTGTGCTTCCGGTGTTGTGATGAGCTGAAGATCTGTTGTCGAATCTATCTCAACCTCAGATTCAGTCTCTGTTTCTACAGTCTTATGCGCTGGAACGTCATTGGATGACTGTTGGAGTCCGAGAAGTTCTTCCAGCGTTACGTCTCGCATTCTTCGACTATTTGTTGGTATCCATTCATCGTAGCTCTCGTCCCATCCATCAAAGCGCACTCTAAAACGGTCCTGCTTATACTCCATAACTACTCCTGGATACCACTTGTTATCGCGGCAGAGCACTTTAACGCGTTTAAATTGATCAAATCTGGATTGACCAGCACATCTAGATCGTCTTATACCAATGTTATCGTAAAACACACCACGGCAGTATGAGCATAAAGAGAGGTCATAGACTTGAAGAACATCAAGGTGTATTGCGTGACAACTATCACATAGTTTCTTCTCTGCTGAAGTCGACGCTTGTTCGGGGATAGCATTAACCTGAGCACTATATTCGAGTTTAGGCCTTCCAGTACGAATTCGTTTAGAAAGTCTCTTTGGCGTTGACGCTAAACCATTGACGCGTTTGTCTGCTCCCTGATTGTTTGAATAGGATTTATCACCACGAACACGTTTTCCTCGCCGAGGCTGAGACGTCCGATCATCTGTGCCAGTCGACTGTACCTCTGTTGTTGGGGTGAGCTCACGATCTGTCGAGTCTATCTCAATGTCAGATACAGGGTTGATTTCTGCAGCCTTGGGCGGGGAAACATCATCGGATGACTGTTGGTCTCCGAAAAATTCTTCTAATGTTACGTCTTTCATTCTTCGGCTATTTGTCGGTATCCATTCATCATAGATCTCATCCCATCCTTCAAAATGCACTTTAAACCGTTCCTGCTTATACTCCATCACTACTCCTGGGTACCACTTCCTATCGCGACAGAGTACTTTAACGCGTTTAAATTGATCAAATCTGGATTGACCACCACATCTAGATCGTCTTATACCGATGTTATCGTAAAATACACCACGGCAATATGAGCATAAAGAAAGATCATAAACTTGAATAACATCGAGATGAACTGTGCGACAACTATCGCAATGCTTCTTTTCTGCTAAAGGCGATGCTTGTTCAGAGCCAGCATTAGCTTGAGCAAGTTTACGCCTTCCAGTACGAATTCGTTTAGAACGCCGTTTTGAAGTTGATTCCAAAGCATTTACGCGGTGGATGACACGTGCGCTTGTTCTCCGATTGTTTGAATAGGATTTATCCCCACGAACACGTTTTCCTCGCCGAGGCTGACGGACGATTGTATCATTGGTTGGCGCCGATACTTTAGGGCTTAACGTGACGGTTTCAAAAGTTTCCGCCGCCAAACTTTCTAGACCACTCGAACTGAGAGTTTCCAAAGAACTCAGACTCGATAAATCTGAATCTGAATCAAAGTCTAGGGTCGAATTAATAGTTTGATCATGAAGGAAATTCTGTTTAATATTTTCGTTCTTCTTTGATTCTGTAGACGCAAGCAAACTAAGAGAGTGTTCTGTAAGTGGCATGGCTTCTTTAAAATGGCCATTAGTCTCAATATTGTTGGTTGCTGTTATGGGATGCTCAACGTCCTCACGAGCCACAGCTCCGTCGTCGACGACGGTCGATTCGATTGGCTGGCTCATATCCGAGTCGAACCAATTCAACGCTAGAACGTTTAAGGTAATCTGGAGATTCTCAATCAACTTCTATCGCGAGGAAACTTTATTCACATTCTTTATGAATATTCATTCATGTGATTGATTTGCACTTTTGACCAGTGAACGATAGCTTTTTTGCTGTTACACCATATAACGCTTTCGGACTAAATCTTATTCACTATTACTATTAATATTAATATTAACTCAGCGAACATGTTCTCGTGATCCACAAATGCATATGATCGGAAGACTATTACAGTATGTTGGGGCGTGCTGCAGACGAATATTTCTTCGCACGCAGCACGTGTTCATATTTCTGTTATTTACGTTGGCCGAGGTTCTTTGGGCCATAAATGGAACGTCTATAATAACAGCGTTCCGAACTACATAAATAACGTTTTGTCGGTGGGGTCGTTCGAGCGACGACGTCATCAATTAGCTCTATATCTTGGAATTGTATTTGTCTAAAGAATAACCGAAGTTTACGGAGCATACGACGGCATCGCACAAGATCCAATAACAGGAAAAGAAAACAAACTTTATAGTCTTCCCTTCTCTCTGTCGGTTATGCCTGGTTATTATAATTGTAATTTACGTTATATTAATGTCGCACGGAGATTGTACGCCTTAAACCGCTTCGCGGACAGCAGGCAGGAACAAAACTAAAACGCTAACGGGTGTCGACATATCAGGGCCTCTCCATCATCTCCACTTCACCGCGACTGTACGTATCACCTGACGTCAACCAGCTATCATAAAATAATTCCTTTATATTTATTAGCGAAAGAATATTTCTTTATCTTTTATCAACTGTTGTTTGTCTCCAATTGTTAGTCGGGTTTGTTTGGCTTACTTACGTAGTTACACTCAGCAAACTTCATCGTCTATATTAGGTCCTTTTCTCTCAGTCTCTAATAAACCGCTTTGTTAGTCGAATAATTTATTTCAAATTCCCTGGCCAGGTAATCATATACTGGTAGAATCTGTGATCTTGTTCGGGAGGATTGTAACTAATTACTACTATTTTCTGCATGATCTCCGGAGAGAATCAAGGCTCCATCAAGCAATGCCCGGAGAAAGATTCACCGAGCGCCATTTTCATCTCGACCCATTACAGTTCCGCAATTTTGGCATTTGTACATCTCGGACCCTCCTATTTTTTGAATGTTCCCACCCCTAGTTCTTCTGCCTTAGCCACAAGACGTTGGCGACATTGATAGTGGCCCCAACAGAGCATTTTACGAACGGCTTTGCGTGATATCTTTCGTGTTTTTCGGTTTACCATATTTGATACCTCAAAAGGAGGAATAATGATGACAACAAATTTGCGAGTGAAAATTGCGACGCTCTTCGCTTTGTAGGCGTTTGATTCTTCGTCGCATTCAAAAGATTGCCGTATCGAGTCGCAAGGCCTGCTTCTTCCTACGCTTTGAACTAGAGGCCGCCAGTTTGTCCTTGGTCGACGTAGATTATCCATGTGTTGACACAGACGAATAATTCGTCCAATGTAGTATTGGCCAATTTTGCCTACACCTTTGGTTGGAGAGTGGGGTTCTCGTCGGGTGACTCTTCTTCCTTGCTTGACTGCAGGAATATCTTGGGAAAGTTCGTGCTCATCGGAAGTCGCATTGTTGACGAGAACCATGAGTTTTGTAGTATGTGGGGAGTGGATGAAGTCGCGGCACAATAGGTAACCACAATTTCTGAGACCATGCCGCGACTTTTTCGTTCCAATAAGGTCTTACGTTTGTACGAAGAGTTCTTTGGGAGAGCTGAAGGCCTCTTTTCGCTTGCATCTTTTTGTGGTATTGTCGGTAGTGGTGGCGGTGGTGTTAGCATAGGAACGAGTTTATGAGTTTACGATTTTGAATAATAAATGAGCTGTGGGGAATATGTCTTTAAATATGTTTATGGTTGTCAGTATTCGAATGGCGGAACCGAAAACGCATACAATGGCGAAACACATACAATCTCATATTGAAAGACGGAAACGCATACAATGGCGAAACATACAATCTCATTTTGAAAGGCGAAACCGCATACAATGGCGAAACACATACAATCTCATATTGAAAGGCGGAAACGCATACAATGGCGAATCTTATATAGTGCCAGTCACTGTGGTTGCATTGAATAAAGCTATTGTCTACGAAAACTTTTCTGAAGCTTTGACAATTGACAACAAAAACCCAATGGCAGCAAAAAGAAAAATCTGACGAGTAATAGAAGAAGCTGAAATAAAGACTTCCATGTCTCATTGTCTGATGTTCGAAAATAGTAAATAGAAGATGCCTTTTCTTGTTCCCAAATCACTGCTGCAACAAATTATTCTTGTTTCCTTATATAGACCAAAAACAAAAGCTTATTATAGATCCATAATTTATTGTTTTTCCGATAATGGTTACTGGCTTAAACAGGAACCATTTTGGTAAGTCTACTGAAATACTACATTACACACCTAATAAGGGAGACAAGGCTACCACCATAACATACTCACCGACAATCAAAATGTTTACCAACATTATTTCGAAACTATCCTTTTTAGGTAATTAATTGTCGGCGAAATGAACTGTTGCGGCGAAATGATTGTCGATGAAATGATACGGACCCTTCCCGAATCATCTCTAAACATAACGAAGAGAGAATATCAATATGGATTCGAAGTATTTAATAGAGTTTTTGGAAGACGGCGACGAGATGACGATGACAGGAACGACGGAGAAAAGGAAGAAACTTTAGGACTAGCTATAGTTTCATCACATGTTTGGATTTGTTGGACGAGTTATTGTTTACGACTTGTGTTAAATACCAGACGACTAAGAAAAATACTGCATTTGAAAAATTGATTGAAGACATTTCTTTTCGGTCACGGAACTTGATTTGATCGATAATCCGTAAACTCGTAAATATTGGTGATTCAAGCTGCCTTGAAACACGTGTTTTAGCAGCATTCTCCAAAGCGGGCAATGGTAAAGAATTTGTTGCAGAATGATCAAAAACGCCTGTATGTGCTCCGGAGCTGCTCCACTCCGGAGGGCCAACCTGGAACGTCTATACCGGAGTGTCAACCTGGAGTGCTCCACTCCGGAGGGGCCAACCTGGAGCATTTACACCGAAGTGTCAACCTGGAGTACTCCACTCCGGAGTGTCAGCCTGGAGTACTCCACTGGAGCACAACCAGAATTCAACCCATTCCGCTCCATTAACAACGTAGGATTCTTCTGATCCACATTCGATAGTTTCCTTAATCCCTGCATGTAACGTTCTTAACGATAAAATCATGCACGAGGCCGTTCTCGACATTCAGGGTGCAAGGACAAATAGTGAATGATCGGGCTTCACAATGTCGTGGAATAGTCATAACCAATAACAAAGAGAAGATTTGATCGATGATCGTGCCATAGCTTGTTACGTTATGCGCCAACTTTCATTGCATAGCATCACCAGTCTAAGAAGAAGAAGAACAAATTTATTCCGTGGACAAAATTCACGTAATTGAAATCTGATCCAACATATTGACGCGTCCAACACGAGACAGCAAAAAGTTGATTCTGTTGCTTCCTCGTAATGTTTATTATTTTGAAGAGGCCGCAAGAAACAGTGTGAATGTATATCTCTTTCTAAATTAATATGCGTGTACTTTTTACTGAGTTTTTGGTTTGTTGCGGGTATCGTTCCAAGTCTTCATCGCATTGTTGACACCCATTATCTATCATATAATATACAAATATTCAAGACTTTGACGTGCAAATAAACGCATACAACAAAATTTGTAATAGCTTACTGTATA
>CAJVPJ010000621.1:0-20661 GCA_910592205.1 Paraglomus occultum | reverse complement strand
GCAGGATCATTAAGAATCTCTGATGCTAACGACATGGTAACAGTTTGAATTAGAAAATTCTTTTCGAATGAACACAAATGTAAGTCTCAACACTGTGTTACATTACACTTATTTGCACGAATCTTTGCGACGCCTCTTATATTACGTCCGTTCACCTTGCAACGTAAGAGGTGCATTTATAGTCTAATACTTTTTACTTGCAGTACGCTATAAAAAATATAACAACCAACGCGGGGTGATTGTAAAGTTTTGATTGCGTGACTTTATTTTAAAATATTTCGTTGAATTGTTATACAATATTTCAGCCGACCCTTCCAATTACTGTGTTCGGTTTATTTATTTAAACATGTCTCTACGTTTAGTCTTCTTATTCTTCACTAATTATAACGCTGTTCTTAGATCGGATATGCGTATATTGCTAACGTAAAAATAATCATAAGTGGAGTACTCAACTTGTTCTTCAGGAGTGATTTCCGCGCTAGCATAGCTAAATATCGTATTAACGATTAAAGAGATTAGTGAGTTTAAAGTTTTGATGACTTTAGATCATCTGATATAACATAATAATATATCTCTAGCTTATGAAATGTTGTGTTTTTATGAGATAAGTTATTTGTATTTGCTGCAATTAGTTACTCTCACACTTAGTGAAGAGTTAATACCTTGCTAGGGAAGAGTGTAAAGAATTCGATGCGACGTCGAACGGATAGGCATAATTCTACACTCATCAGATTAACCTTCCCTTAATCTTGGAATATTCGTCTACACATGTAGTTATTGTGGCGAGTCGTATGCATTGCGTCTAATAATTATGAGAAAAATCTTCATGTTAGCCCAATATCGGCTTTTTTTTTGTTACTGTTGATTAACAGTCTTATTGTGTCTTTCTGAGTATGGATGCTCTTTATTTTTTGTCCACGGTCAATTATTAATCCATCGCCTAACTGTCACGTTGGAAAGCAAGTGAAAATAAAAATCTGCAATTTTTATTGGTGACTAAAACCATTGTTCTGATGTCTAGTTTTCAAACCAATAAGGAAATTGTAACAATTCGGATAATTTTTGATTCCCATTTTCTTTGTGTAAAAATAGACGATTGAAACTTTTTGACTAACAATATAGTCTATTTAGTATAACGTACAAGATGTAATAATTAATTCAGTATTAAGCTAAAATTTAATTCGCTCACCGTTTATTTTTAAACATAGTCACAACTGTTTATGTAATTAATTTTCTATTTATAATCGGCAATATGTGGCAGTCACGAATAACAGTATTTTGTGTAAATATAAGTTTAGCCAACCACCGTTGCATTAATTGTATTTATAAAATTTATTGAGAAATAAATGCAAGAAAAATATGATAATGTTTGTTTATGTTGGTGTGTGTAAATTGACAAAAAGTTTGTATAATAATAAATTTTGTGGCCTGCCGGTCATTGATTCGAAAATTAAATATATTTTGATATAATTATTCTAAGATGTCGCTTATCATTGTCTACCAGATTAAATCGAAGTCTTCTGTCGAGAGTGCCGTGTACATTCAGACCATAACATTAGCAAACATTGTTTCTAGTCATGTGCCTGTGAACACATATTTTACGCCCGAGTCACAAATTGGAAGCATATGCGGAGAGTACAACAGTTGACTGTATGCATATCACGTTATAAAACATGTCCTTTCCTTTAATTCGATCGATAATTGATTTTCCAGCCTGGGCAAAGGACCTGATATTTTCATATGAAAAGTTTTTTTATTTGTTATCGGCAGAAATTAATCGACTAATACGTGAGTGGAAATAATATTCCCACGGGCATAATTTTATATATGCTGGCATAAATATTCATCCCCTATACGAACGTTACAATTTATTTCATCTTAAAATGCTCCGATTGTGAAAACATCTTACGCGACGGTAAGTATTGAACAAAAGCATCAAAATAAAAACCCTCAATTATCCAATCTAGAAAATATTGTGTCGGAAAACAACTATACAAAATAGTGTATCCTGATCGGAAAAATGGATAACTACCAATATTAACATTATTTCTGCTAAAGGCTAAGAAACCGATAGCCAAAATAACAAAAAAGTTGGAAGAACCGTTATGTTATGGATATTGACAATGGCTATGTTTAAAATTTGTAATCATGCACAACGTTTAGAAATTAATGAGTTTAGAGGACGGATAGCTGTCACAAACAGCAATAAATAATAGTATGGAGAAACTAGTAGTGTGACATGTGAGATGGAAAGAGAGAAACTTCGTAAGGAATTATATATGATACAGTAAGTAGATGACATATATAACGCAGACGAAATTCGTTTATATGGGAAATGGGAGTACGTACACCATATTAATGTATCTTCACTTAGACAAATAAACTTTTTCTACATTAAGCCTGAATTACGGCTTTTTCACTCTGTTAAGTTAAATGCAGAAATGGATTTATTCATAATTAATTAAAAATCGAGGGAGTGGTCCTAAAAGTCGATAATAGTTGAATATGAATGCACTTATAAGTGTCTTGTTGATAGACCAATTCTTGCTCCTACCAATACCACATGCTGGATGACAAGGACTCAAGATGCTACACAAGCCTTATGAAGGCAGGTATTTTCATTATCTAACAATTTATATCAAACAACACATCATCCTCTGTCCCATCTATTTTGACTGAGGTTTTTATTTTGAAGTCTTCATTCAGCACACATGGGTGACCCTTGATTTGCTGTGTGCTTTCATCCATGTTGACTGAAACACCACAACACTAATATACTACACAGTAAAGTCGACTTTAACAAAGATGGCCTTATAATGAAGCTTTTTTATGGAACTGATCCATCCATATTAATATATGCTTGGCTCCTGGTTTAATGAAGATTGACTAAATTAGCATGATACACTGAAAATTTGTGCATAATAAAGTTTGATTTATTACAGTCAACTCTCTTTACAACGACCGCTGCGCTCTGCTTGTTTTCAAAAACGTTATATAAATTTATTATATGTACTACGCTGCATATAACGGCCGCTGCATATAACGACCGATTTTGCCCAGTCCGAGGCGGTCGTTATAAAGAGAGTTGACTGTATATTAAAGTTCATTTTATTAGATTTCAGACAATGTTAATATTATGTTATTATTATAGATACATATTGCAATTTACTTCACGCAGTTCAATAGTTAAAGTTGCTGAATTATAAATTACATCTACACCATACGATAATTTGCTTGATGTTGGTAGATTATTCTGGATAAATAATTTCTAACATTATTTTGTAAAGCAAGATAACTGCTAACTTTTGTCATAAAGCTCGGATAGCTACTTGCTAGCGATTCAATATTAAAACCAGATTGGTTCGAGCGAATGTAATTTTGCTCTATGCTCCAGCACCGTTACGAAAAAAATCGTTTGCTTCAAAGTCTCCATCATAACTTGTACTAACCTAAGGGTCGCTTTTCGGGGAGCGCTTGCTGGACGGGGGGGGTGAGGGAACTTTAAACCTTGACGCAAAGCAGGCTGAGACAGCATCAGAAAGCCGAGAAAAAAGAACAAGTTTTGTGACGCGTTTTTGTGCCAAAATTGATATCAATTTTTTTCATCACACAGTGCTTGGATGCGCATAGCAAACTCAAGACGGACGTAACTGTTAATGAGAGAGTCGACTTATTGAGAACTACATTTCGCATGCATATAGTCCTAATATGTTAAATCTTTTACTTATAATAATAAAGTAGTGGTTTCTAAATAAAGACTGTCCATTTATATTAATATTACCGGTCGTGTAAATATTGAATGAATTCTAAGGCAGCTTTAATAAATATCATAGCTTATTTGTTATTATTATACAGAGTTCTGTTTGTGTCGACTTATTTTTAAATACTGTATAATAATAAGATCGCTTATCATGCGCTTGTACTACATTAAGATTACTTAAACTGGCTCTTGCCATGTCTTTGCCACCACTGTCATTATTATATATATTTAACATAATCATGAGTAATAATTTGTAGTCTCTACCATGGAGCCATTACATATACTTGGTACACTTGCGGCTGCTGTCACCGGCGTAAGTTTAGGCTGTCCGCAAGCGATCTCTACCTGTTAGATTTCTAGTTGCGCGCTTGAATTCTTGTGTTCTTGAATTGTCGTTCTTCACCCAAGTCGTTAAATCACTACTCATTCTCCGAGTCAACCGTAACTTTTTCTCTCTTGTTTTACGTTATATGATTTTTTAGGTGGTTGTTTTACTAATAGTAATAGCACCTAGACCTCGAAAACTGACAGAATCTGAAAAGCACTATCGTTCAGCTACCTCTAATGTGCCTCAACGTCTTTGCAGTATATTTGATGAGGCAAATACGGATCTTACAATTATCATTCCAGCATACAACGAGAAACTACGTTTGCCGGTAATGTTGGATGAGGCCATTATGTATCTCGAGGAACGAAAGTCTAAAAACAAGAAATTTACATACGAGATATTGATCGTGGATGATGCGAGTACGGATGGTACATCAGAAGTCGCACTAGATTTTGGTAGAAAATATAATCATATAGATCTGAAAGTCTTGAGGTTAGAGAAGAATAGACGAAAGGGTGGAGCAATTACTCAGGTGAAAAATGTGTGTTTTTTTCAAGTTGATCTAGCTTGCATGTTAACCGTGTTCTTTATCTCTCTCTTTTTCTCACTCTCACATCAGGGAATACTATCCTGCAGTGGTAATTATATACTATTTGCTGACGCGGATGGGGCAACAAAGTTTTCAGACTTGCGTGATTTGGAAAACGAACTGAAGAAAATAGAACGAGATGGCTATGGAGTTGCTGTTGGGTCTCGCGCACATCTAGTGAACACTGACGTTGTGGTAAAGGTAGACCGAATCGTGACAAATGACTTCTACCATGGTTTTAGTCTTCTTCTTGACTTATAATATTTGTGCTTGTTTACAGAGATCGTTTATCCGTAATTTTCTCATGCACTCGTTCCATAAAGTACTCTTTATACTCGGGATACGTTCCATAGCTGATACACAATGTGGATTCAAACTATTTACTCGCAAATCGGCTCAGAAAATATTTCACAACATGCACGTGGAAGGATGGATATTTGATATCGAAGTTCTTCTGATCGCACAATATTTCAATATGCCCATAGTCGAGGTTCCTGTTAATTGGCATGAAGTCGATGGATCAAAAGTGTCATTGACGAAAGATTCAATTCAAATGGCAAAGGATTTGCTGGTTATTAGGTTAAGTTATTTATTAAGGTTATGGAAGATTCGAGACCCACTGGCAAGAGAGAAACAAGAATAGATTATCTCGGGCGCGTCTCTAATGTGAGCTGATCGGACTAATGTACATTTTATGTATCTGCAACCGTGTTACTTGGTGGAATAATGTTATTATACTGTTACCTCTAGCATAGTTTAATTTGCTGTACTGTAAATAGAATGAATACGGAGCGATGGTAAAATATGAGTATATTGAGCTCAGTATGTAAAAAATCAGATTCATGTGGAACAATAAAGAGCAAGTGAGTCTTGTTCGCTCGCTAGCTATCGTCGATCCTTCCTACACGTATGTTGAACGCACTTAAGATCATATCCCACTTTCGTGACACGATTTGAATTCCGGTACTAATAGGGTTCGATTCTTACCCACTTACTTTGACTCGGGTTTACGACAATAGGTTTGACCCTCCCAGAGTGATTTGCCAGAGGAGAAAAGTCCCGAAAGGCAACATTTGGAGGGATCAGTGTTCGGGACTTGTCGGTTTATTTTCAGATCGACGATGGGTATGACAGTCACGGTAGGGATATTCATTCCAATCAGGCGCTGGCTTCTATCTTCCCTTGGATTATGCCTAGAACCATTGACGTCCCTATCAGGGTAGTCGCCAGATTCTTGTTAGTTTCCCTTTTTTTATTTTACAAAGGGTAAGCTTTATTCTATAGTGGTAATTTCGAGCACTTGCCAAATATAGTGCAGTATCATTCGTTAACAGGGTTAGCGTTAGCAACACCTTTCTATAATTGTTCATGACGTTTCTTTGTGTCACAAATATTGTACACGATACGAAATTGAATAATAATAATAATAATATCAACAATAGCGAAACCGGCATAATCATTATTGAGGAGAATTATGTCGTCGTACTAAACTTTTGTGGGCAAACAGCATTTCCTAATCAGACACTTCAATGAAAAAAACATGTTGTCACCAGTCCGAAATGTAAAGGTGACATGGGCACATCCGTTTGAGTAACCAGCTTACTATAATGAGCGCAACAAAGTTATCTGAGCCATATGAGAGAATAACAAGACAAGACTAATAATATGATGCGCATATCCGGTGAAAGTCAGTGGAACGTCATTAAAGTTCTTTATAAATTGCCATCTTACATGCGTATGTACTGCAAGCAAAATATATTTTTTCATTTCTACCCAACCATACACACAACTTTAACATTTACCATTCCCCCATATAAATGTTGATCGTTCCGTATTCGCATTATCTCTCTTTCCTCTTCATCACAGGCGAAAGACAAAATAATGGTCAAGAGAATTTCCTAAACGCTGTCATTACTTGTTCATAAACAGTAAAGATGATCCCCCCCGAAAACTAAACAATAACAAAGTTGGTCAATCAATAATGGAGCGGTAAATACGGATCTGATTTTACTCCATTACTTTTTCCAATAAAACTTACCAACAATCTACTCAAACGCGGCGTAGCACCCTTCCACAATGACAATACACCTTCATTTCTCACGACAGTCCAAAAACAGTGAAACGAGTTTTTATACAGAGTCTTTGCGTGCAATCCTTGCATCTTTGTCTTCACCACGTCCAATGGCATGGTCGTGTACACGGTCACTGTCCCGGCAACAGCGCCAATGGCAAAGGTCACACTCCACGGCAACGGCTGACCAGGGGTTGTCCATTTCTGGAGCTCTTGCTTGAGAGTGGAATATGTTGAAAAACGAACTGCTTGATTAGCACCCTGACGCATCATCACGGGAAACAGTCCTCGGTATACACCGCCAAAACCCTCTTGTCGGACGATTGTAGTCACTCCTGTTTGATAAGAGTTTGATGATCCCATTAGAAAAACATATTTGGAGAAGAAAGATTAAAATTTAAAGATGAAAACTTTTCTTATACCATGAACCAAGCCTTTATATTTTGGAACTTCTCTTTGTGAATCGTGAATAAGTTTCGTTCTATGTTTTGTAAACAAGGCAACCGAATGAGTACGCAATGCTTGCTGATACAAACGTGCATGATGCGAGCCACGCACTTTATTGTTTCGGTAGGAGTTACCACTAAAATAGCCTCTGTCATTCCAGCTCCCAAACCAGCTTTTGAAACAGAAATTGTCATTAGTTATACTAGTTCAAAATGCCACAAACAGATATTCTCAATGCTCCAATTCCCCCTACAAATAACGTCTCTCTCGTACACACATACCTATCATCGATTTAGGTCCACTAACATGGCCATTCTCGTCTGCCAATAACTTTTTGATCTCTTCGTACGTCAAGAACCTGATACCTGCTTTAGCAGCTGTGCCTATAACCAAAGCGGATAACCCACGATAAAGAGCAAAAAACCCTTGTTCGCGAACTGTCCTTGTCAGACAGTCTAGAGGACCTTTATATTTCTAATTAACAGGAGGGGAACTAACTTTAAAAAGAAGGAACAACAGAAAAAAAAAAAAAAAAGACATTGCATGACAATGATATTCTATATGAAATAGATCAGTGCAATCGATAAATTGGTACTTGCATTTGTTTGGTCTTGTAATTGCAGTTGTGTCTTTATGAATTCTGTAGGATACTATAAAGATAATAGTCAGGGAATAGCGTACGTTGGGGAAAAGGAGAAAACAAAAGAAACCATTCAATCACGCACTGTTATAGTTGCTTCAACACCACCGGCCACCAAGCCAGCCAAAAGTGAGTGCAACGGGTGGTCCTGAAATTTGTTGGCCTGAATTAGTTAATGTTATCGGACAATTTTAAATTTCAGCGTTGTGCCCAGGCATTATTCGCTACCTTCTTCTTCTCAGACATTTCTATCTTCTATTATAAGCACAGCTACTATTTGCAGACAAGCTTAATTATCGGTAGAAGGTGTTCTATTGAACGTTTCTATTACTGTTACTCAATAAAATCCCAAATACGTCCTGATGATAAATACCCAATTTGACATACACAACCGGGGCTGTGTAATGTCACGGTTTAAACCGTCCTATTAGAATCGCAGGATAATAATAACAACCATGACGATCTTGTAAATAGTGACCATGGGGTATATCGCGTATCTGCGTGGAAATCAAGGTAATAATAAGAATGTAACAATTCTTTCTATGCTAAAAATAAATCGATTTGTTTGCCGTCATTGGATCATAAGTTTAAATTCCATAAACATTCAATTAAGTCGCTAGACAATAGTCCCGGCTTCGGATACCAGGGAGAATTCTCTTGCTCAAGTCGGAAGACTCACGTGTACATTGACTTGATTAACTATACCGCATAATGCTTCTTTGCTTGCCACATTCTTTACATGGATCACTAGACCATATTTATGTTTAAAACACAAGTATATTCCCAGCTTTATTTAAAAAAACCGCCTCGGCGAAGTGGTCACTCGTACTACCAAATATTGCCTACTATGCTAATTATCATATGCTTTTGGAAGAAAGAAAAAAAAAAAAAGAATAAAAAAAAAAGGAAAATGGAAATGTTCAAAAAAAGACAAGTTTTTTTCTTCTCATTTTCGGGGTTATTTTTAACCCCCCCCCCCCTTTCAAAATATTATGTGTTACTATTTCCTGTATTTATTGTGAATTGAGGAAACCAACCACGAAATAATCAATCCAATATGAGTGTTCTTTAAAGCAATATACTACAGATTGAACAGATTTATTTACTGCGTACAGTTGGCTTGGCAAAAAAAGACAGCTATTTTAAAAGGCAAATTTTAATTGTTCACGAAATAAACAAACAGCAATTAATACTACTTCATCAGCAATGCAAATCAAATCATGTCGCGGATGGCTGTGCTGTAAGTGCTTGCGCTTTCCCTTCCAAGTCCGGTACTATATGACGCTTCAACTCCATTTGGTTGTCGAGAATGCCATCCTGAAAAATTGGCGATAAAACGTATTTACAGATCATGTGAGATTTGGGACATCCGGCAACTAAAAAAAGCAACATCTGATCGATACATACCATATCAGCTTTCCGTTTCCTATATGTCGTCGGCTCTTTCAACAACGATCCTATACTACTACTCTCACGTGACAGCTGTTGACTCTGAAAATAAAATCATTGAAAAAATTCGACGGGTAAATAACTAATCAAAAGAGTTCAATACTAGCTAATCTGCTCTCATCGACAACAAATAAACAAACCTTGGTAACATCGGCATGACAAGTAGCATGATAGATAACGCCATCTACCAGCACAGCATTCTTTAACAACCACTCTTCCTCAGCATCGGAATAGAAACTCTTAAACTTTTCCTGGCAAATCGGACAGGGTTTGTTGATTTTATCAATCGGAGCAACAACGGTCGACTCGGCGATGGTATCTTTTGCGTTCGTCGCAGCGCTGGAAGATTTCGTGGATGTCGTGCTATGGGCAGGGTTTGTTGCAGACGATGCACTAGTGTCATCTTCTCGTACGTGGATCCAATCCTGATACAGAAATGAAGGACGATTGTGTGTTATCATATGCGCAATGATCAGGTTGATGCAAAATAAATTTACTGATCTACCCAACTCTTTTTTCGTTTCAGCGCTACTTACTAACCTCCCTCACCCTCCCAAGATCCAAACGTTTAAACACCTACCTCTTTACTGACAAACCAAGCACGCGTCTGCGCTTTCTTGGCTTTCTCCTTCATTCGACGATTTTGTCGAAAGTGTCGATCCAGATGAGCATCCATTTTTGCCTTACCTTCCTCGGTTTTTGCATACCTAAACCCACATTGCTTACATTGTGAAGGATACGCATCATAAAGTATCGACATTGCTCCTTCTCGACGTCTGCAAATTGATATGATGTGTGCGTGAGTAACGGGCGGGGGAGAAATACATAATCAACCCAGCAAAAAAGACAATCACTATAAAAACACAGAGACACAAGCATTCACCAACCTCTGAAGCTCAGCGCTCGTCAACTCAATCTTCCCCAACTGATCAACATGAAGAATCTGTACGTCCGTGATCTGCGTTCCGCTTCCATTTCTACGGCTAGAAGTCTCTGAAGTCAATCTCAACGTGGTAACTCCAGGTGTTAGCAAATTGTTAGTATTTAACGTCCCATTCGGGTTCAATAAGCCATGTTCCATTAGATTTCTGATCAGAGTTGTCGGATCAGTGACACCACCAAGAGGTTGTAAGGGCATAGTGGGCTGCATCTGGGGAGGTGGCACTTGCGGCGGCGCAGGTTGCATTTGGACGGGTCTAGCGACATTAGCTAAATTAGCAATGTTTGCAATGTTCGCAATGTTTGCAGCAATATTCGGGATACCCGAAATGCTTCCAGTAAATGCCGGCTGTACGCCTGATGCAATATGCGGTTGTGGCGGTTGCGGCGGCGGCGGCGGTGGTGGCTGCTGTTGCTGAACAGTCGCACTACTACCAAACGCTGCCCTTTGGCCAGCAATCAAGGCGGCAAGATCAGATGCATTTGAAAGAGTTGTAAGAGTTGACATTGTTTGTTTATTGAAAGATGCAGAAACAAGAGGCGATGGCGATGGTGCGGTTGGGGCTGAATTAGGGTATGTACTGGAGATCTGGGAACGAAGAGTTGCTATTTGGTCTGGTGTGAGTGGCGTTTTTTGCATTATGTCAATGATCTAAGAAAAAAGGATAGGATATGGGAGAGACAAAGAAGTGTGTTTTTTTTCCCCCGCGAAACGAAAAGATTGTTAGGCAAAATGAAATAATGATATTTGAAAAGAAATCATCACATCGGGATAATTAATGTATTTTCGCACAGGCTTGTCCCAACCCTTCTCCCACTTCTCACCTGCTGCAAAGCAGAGATCTGACTATTGTTATTATTAATATCTCCCGGGTTTCCTGGGTTCATCAAGGCATATTGCTGCCTCTGGACAAGTAATGCTCTATACTCCTGAATCAACTGTGATTGATCACCAGAAGGAACAAATACCTGACTCTGTGGGACTCGCTGCGGACCTGTTGTTGTTGTTGGAAACTTTATGGATATGGGAAGAGAAGAACAGAGAAAAAAGAATGAATCAGAGTCTTGAGAATAAACCAGTAAGAAAACAACGGATATGACAAAAGTATGTTGTCTTTATGCAAGAGAGGGTGCGTGTAAGAGTGAGAGTAGAAGCATTGGGGGGAATGGGAGAGGAGTGGAGAGAAAACATAGGGGATGAATCGTAGATAAAGGAGAGAAAAGTGGGAATGGAAGAAGGGGTGAGAGTGAGAAAAGGTAAAAAGGAATAGGCATGGAGGAAGATGGGTTTTCTTTAGAGCGTGTTGACAGTATACAAAAAGGCATATGATTTGAAGGACATCTCTATTGCGGTGGTCATCGAGCTGGTGGATGGAGTGGTGCCAACCGTTGTGAAGTTTATGATGGTGCCTGCTACGATAATCTCCAGCGTGGAGAGACTGTCAATAATATTTGTATTCTTTTATAGACAAATGTAAGTTCTTTCTGTAACTATGCTATATATTCTTTGTTGTTAGCTGAGTCAGGCCTTTATTCGATTGCTTCCTCTTGTAGTAATAAGAATCCTACTATTCTTGTCTTCGTTTCTTTGCAGGTTAGATGTATCAATATTAATCTCCTTTCCCCTCCCTTTTCCCTTTTTTAAAGCCTTCCTTTTATCTTTACATTTTAGTTTTTCCTTTTTACTCTTTTTCCTTTGCTTTTTCTTTTTTTTTTCTTTTGCTTTTTTTTTTTTTTCGTTTTCTCTTTCTCTCTTTTCTGGCCCTTCTCATTTATTGTTTACAACCTTTCCATTTTGTTAACATCGAACTGCTTGTGTTATCAAGCTCTTTTTTTTTTTTGGAAGACGATCATTGTAACAATCCATAACGTATACTCAAGCACGAACATCCGAATAATCAAACACCAATAATCATAATCATCACAAGAAAAAAAAATAAACAGATAAGAACAGAAAAAAAGATACAAATGAAAAGAAGAACAGCGTTCATTGTGCCAAAAAAAAAGTGTTTCAATGAGAAAAGGAAGACAGAAATGCAGATACATCAGGTATTTATACAAAGTTTCCTTCGGTAGAAAGAAATCATTGTGACAAGATGAGACGGCCCAGCCCAGCAGAATGTGTCCTGCTCAGTCCATAATACCGTCTCTTCCCCTCTTCCTCCATATTACTTTTTGCTTGATTCTACACGTATGCAACACAGAAACCAATATCCATCTTTCCAGTACCATCCACAGTCTACCATCATCACACTCGCAAACGAAAATATATCGGACGGTGCAAATACGTAACAAACATAGCAATCGTGGTAAGAGAATACGGATGCAATAATTTAACAAAGCTTACCTGTTGGGTAGGGAAATATCCTTGTCGACTGGGTGGTTTGGAATATGAAGGAAGGGCAAAATGCGTCGGCGGAACTGATGGCTGTTGAGCATTTGGTACCTGTGTTGTTTGTTGTGGTGTGGATAATGGTTGAGGTTGCGGTTGTTGCGGTTGCGGTTGCTGTGGTTGTTGTGGTGGTTGTTGTTGCTGCTGCTGTGATGGCTGCGGTTGTTGCGGCTGCGCTTGAGGTGGTTGCTGCGGTGGTGGTTGCTGTTGTGGTGGTTGATATGGCGGCAGCGTATTTTGGTTCTGGAAAAGTAAATGATATGACAAAAATGAATAGATACACAAGTGGACGGGATAGATTAGAAATCATTACGAGTTTACGTAATTCACTTTAGCAATTTGTGTTAATTAGGGAATGTGTGACAGAGATAAGCGCACATCCGATGTGGCAATGTTTCACCATCAACAAGAGAATGTATCCGCAATATACATTCTTTTTCCTCTTTCAACAAGTTTCGTCGGGCCATCGATTATCCATGCACTGCGCCCACCACACCTCCATCGCAATCCAAGTGTGAATACTTACTCTGCCAGCCAAAAAGTTGGGATTGATATGTATACCAGACCTTCCACTATCAATTGTCCTTGGATGTTGCCTCGATAAAGATCGCTCTATCAAAGATGTAATCTCCTGTGGAAACACTGGGTTTCCATTAAGTCCTTGTTTCCAAGTAGATAGAACCTTCTCTAATTTTTGTTTTGTGGCTTGATCGACTACATTGTAAGCATCAAGAAATGTACGAGCTAAATTATGTGAGAATATTTGGATATATATCCCTCCAACGTTTTTGCTTATCGAGTCTAGGAGGTAGAGAACTGGTAGTTTGAGCTCGGGAGCCGCCTATACATAAGAAGGGGTTAGGAGAAAGAGTGTAATGAAAAGCCAAGAGGGTGAGCACATATTGATAACAAGGTAGCTTCTTGAAAAGCCTTTTCGTTTTGCTATCTCATTAAATGGTATTGATGGCATCCGTTGCTGAGCCGCCTACTTACGTTCCGTATTCGGTCTTCTATAGCTTGTACTATGGCATTTGCAGCTTTTATGTTCTCTTGCGCTATAATAGTCAAGTGAGTGATCATCGGCTTGGAGTTCCAAGTGAGGTCTGCCAAAGAGGCCCTATAGTCCTGTCGAACACTTTCTAAATCTATGTCTGAACTGTTCATCGTGTTAGTATGTCTATGTTTATACAACCTAGTTAGTTTCGCCGTCTTTGAGTATGTATATTATATAAATTTTGAAGAGTTTTTGTGTTAGTAATAAACGAAAAGCGTTTCAAACTCGAATGAGTAAAAAAAAGAATAGCCAAATATCATGTGATATGTGGCGTTGAATGGAACATTGTTTAAACGCCACAAAATATATTTAATTTTGGGGAGGGTTAGATAAAAGTGCCACTTTGTCCCCCCATATTCCCACACGCTTGGGGGGGGGGGGAGAGTGGGGAGGCCACATATTAATTAATTAAATTGAAAGTACCAATGATATTTTGAACGATAAAGGTAAAAGGATTCCAACAATTTTCATTTGTAAAGTGTAGCGAAAAGTATGCAGCCATACATGTTAAAAGAAAAGAAAATGTTGGCATTCATATGAGATATGACGATATACTGTCATTTGTAAATTGAATTAACTCCAACGAGTAAAATAGCTCATCAACCGTTATTTAGTGATCATCTGATTATATTCGATATATACTAGCAAAGAGGTTGCGTATAAAGAGAGAATGCTCATCGTAAAAATATCATCTCCTATTAATGAGAGAAACATTTACATGCTAGCACTAATGCAATTAGCATATTAGCCGGTTTTGCCTGTGCGGGTTTTGTATGAAAACCAAATCAGTGACACCGGTGACACGCATGTGTTGTGATCTACGTTGAAATGACCTTTTGTGTATGCTTTATTTGTACATATAGCAACGTCATCTAACATATGATTGTCATTGCAATTACGCGGCATGTTTAACAAGGAGCTCGTCAAATTATAAAGAGGCTAATAAAGGGGACATACTTGCAAACAAAGTGAAGATACGCCACGGAGCATTTCAGGAGATTTTAAACTGCGTTTGTATTTACCAATTGATAAAGTTTCGCTTTTCGTAATTAACTGGCGGAGTTGCTGAAACATGGGATGAATGCACAGTCAAGGTACGAAAACGAAAATGTCGGCAACAAAAAACCAGGAAATTAATATCTATTTCAGGAGTGTTAGTCTAGTTGAGCCGTAAATGGTAAATGGTAAATGCTAATGGGTAATTCGGCCTAAACAGGTAAAGGTAAAAGTAAAAGTAAAAGTAGTAAAGGCCTGATTATAATGACTTTACCGGTCCATACGTAGCAATGTGAATAAGGTTCAATGTTCACCTCCCTATAAATATTTCGTCATGTCTGAAACTGGCGAGAAGATTCTGATCATGCTAATCGTAAAGAATTCGAACGTTCTTTTTCACCGTTTAGGTGTTACAAAAATTGGTTTGTGCATCAGATTGTGTCACGAATCTCTAGAAAGAAAACTTTGTTTGAATAAAGAAAGCATATTTCGTCTTGCATCAAAGAAACAATTTATTCGAAACAATAAAACTATTTGTAACGTATCAAAGCCTTCTGACCCGATGCTTGTTAGGTCACAGAATTTATTAATTGCACTGTTCAACAATCCTATCAAAACGCACGTATACATTTGAGCAGATATACAACTGTCGTTTTAATATAATGCTTACAACCACTCGTCTTGAAACAATTATTGAGCAGTACGAGAAATTGAGTATTACAGAACGTCTTAAGAGGATAATTTTCATATAACCAAACCAAGTGCTCACTCAAACGCATCGATTACGATATTTTATAACTACTTTATAAGAGACGTTTATTAGTAAACTCAACGCTAGAGGCTGACCTTTGAAGATGTAGAAAAAATACTAATTGTATGTAGCGCATATTTTGTAACGCGGCATTCTCTAGGCACAATTATACGAAACAACTGGTACAATAGAACGTATCTAGCTTATCTTATTCTTTTACCTTGAGGGTTTATATAATAATTAAAGTTACAAAGACACAGATAAGCTTAATCACTATCTAGCGTTATTTGCAAATTTATGACTGAAGCCAAATTTAAATTAGAAAAAAGTCTTGTCTGAATAAAGCATAAAAGCAGTATCAGAGGAATCGAACTGTTGCAAATGGAAATACAGTTGAACCCCGTTATACAGAAATGCGCTATAGGAATTTTGTTATATCGGCAGGCATCTCTCTCCTCCATTTATTTTAATATTTAAATTTAGTCGCTATCACAAAGTTTGATAGTAACCTTCTGAATTGCAAGATTTTGTATACGTTACTAGTCGAATTTAACCACGTGATTGCAAATTAGAAAATCATGATTGGTCGTAACAGTATTTGCAGACTACTCTAATAAATCAAATTTTTACGTAAATATAAACCCCAGATATTTACTTATTTAGCAGTGACACTGCGCAAACAGTCAAATCACTGGTATTGTTTTCTATAATACTAAACAATTCTTCAGCAAATTCCATTTTTAAAAAATTTCTTTGGCTAGTATGTCCAAAATTATGGTTTGTTGAAGCTGTTACTACTACTTCTTACCAAGCCTCTTATTAGCTCCAAATACTAATACGTGCTTACTTATGATATCAATATGATGTTCACACAGAACCAGAAGAAACTGTTTTAGAAGTTTTATTGTTGTTTATCCAAAGGATTTTGTTACCCACTGTACCAAATCCACCATTGCTCCAGTATTTTCAATCTGGTTATAGATTATACTCAAGTTTCAAAGAAGTCCAGGGACTCCGAAGCATCTGTCAAAGCTGTTGCTCCTGCATATCCAATTTTATTGTATCCAAGGTTCAAAGAAGTCAAAGTAAATATAAAAGGTAAATTTGATTTTAGTAATTCTGCCAAGGTCTTGCTCCTTCAGATCTGCCACAACTTATTATTATTGCTCCTGTCAAAGCTGTTGCTCCTGTATCTCCAATTTGGTTCTACTGAAGATTCGAAAAAGTCAGATTTAAAAATTCAGTTGTTCTTATTACTATTACTACTGTATACTGTGATGACGCAAGCCTATACGATGACGTATTCCTTCCTAAATTTCTGTGGAACCATTTGTACCACCGGGGATCGGCGACAGAAATGTAACAGTGGTACCAAGAATAATAGTAGTACTAGCAGCGGAGTGTAGTACTAGCAGCGGAATGTAGAACAAGCAGCGGAGCGTGGCACTAGCAGCGCATTAGCAGCGCATTAGAAGCGCATTAGCAGCGCATTAACATCGCAATAGCAGCAAAATGTAATAGTCAAGGAGAGAATAGTGATGAACGTAGGAAATAATTAGAAATTAACAATTAGTAATCCGATGCTAAAAATAGATCAATTAGTCCGTCCAAAAGATATAAAAGCAACGTAGGATAGACCTAGCATCGGTGTGTTCAAAGTGATCAAGTTAGTGTTCGCAAGATATTTCTTATCGAAGACGTTCGATACCCCTTTCTATATTTTATTTCTTGTTAATAAACGAATACTCATTTATTCTGAAACGATAATTTTTTTCCTAGAATTTTCCGTTATATCTGTAAAGCATTAATCCGTATAACGGCAAGATCGGTTGTAATACTTGTCTCGCAATCGATCGAGTGGCATTAAGATAATTAATTATTATTTCGTAGCGCGCATTATTTCTTAATAAGACCCCAATCTACAGACTACCGAATTAATCCATCGGTAGAGAGTAGTTTTTGTTCTCGAGAGTAGTTAATTATCTAGGATTAGTGTGTGTGAAGCGTATAAGAATACGTTAGCATTAGAAAAGCCTAACCTAAAGATCACTAACTGTTTGTTAAGGTTTAGCTATTGCTGAGGTGAGCCACACTCCTACGACGGCGCAGCTAGATCCCAAACCGAGACAGTAGTTATCCGCTCTCCCGTGAATATTGCCTCGACAATATTTCCAATCTGATTCCAATGAAGTCAGGAAAGAATTTGATTCTAATACTAATACTAAAACTGTGCTAAGCTGTTGCTTCTGCGTCTACAATTTTTATTATGTCCACAATTCAACAAAGTCAGGGAAGAGTTTAATACTGAAGCTTTTGCTGAAAAGTCAGGAAATAATTTGTTTCCAAAGCTTTTGCCAAAAACTGCTATTTTTGTCATATTCAGTATTAGTATGCTTATTACTATTTGATAATGTTTGCTTAAATATTTTATTCCATATTCTAAATACAATTGTGTTATTTAATTTGATCTTTTACTCTAACAATTTGTTGAGATTTCTTAATGCACTATTACTTTTATATTTATGCTGATTAAGCAATAATATTAATATTAAATATAGCAGGCACTGCTAATAGTAATTGTTTCAAAGTTAATATGTCATTTATGTTTAGTATTAGTTCACGTTGCAAAAATTATTAAGATGTTTTAAAGCATTCTTATTGATTGAGCATCAAATTTCATAATTTTCAATTCAAGGCTGATATAGATACTGTTACGGCGAGCTGATCGGCTGACGTCGATAAGCAAGTCATATGGTAAAAATTTTTTCGCAGTAATCAAACAACACCTTGACGATCAATTAATTAGATGTTACTCAAAGCAAACGCGAGTAACGAAATTTGGTGACAATTTTGAACACAAATTGTATCTAAGAATAGAAAGTAGCGCAATTTTGGTGACAGCGTGGGAAAGATAGAAAATACGCGCTCTGTGGCGTAGAAAAATAACACGATTTTAGTGACAGCAAAATGTATATAAGGAGCCCGCCCCGACCGTCAAAAATCCTCATGTTTTGTTGTTGTACGTTTAATGAAAATCAATAATATTTGATACTGAAGTATTCGGATATATAGACGATTGATCTAATCTTTATCCTTTAATTATTACGAAACCTTTTTACTTTCATTATTTCTATTTCTATCGTCGTAAAAACTAAGCTTTTTGACTTAACTATCGGCAGTAGATCTGTAACGACCCGTAGTTGCGGTAAAGTAAGAGTATCTCGATTGATAATTTAAATTCTTTGTTGTTATAATTAGATAAGTAACATTCCTTGACTAGTCAAAACAGTAAATCGAAGTTCGCCCTTGTTTAAAATTAGTATTAAAATTTCCCCTTCGATTCTGCGGTAGATAAATTGTTGCTGTTTATTTATCGTGGGTACCCTTATTTAGATACGAGTATAAGAGAATACATCGTATAGGGAGTGAAAGCGAAGCGCGCATATAAATATTTATTGTCACTTTTCAGTTTAGTTCAGCCTTAAGTGAACAAACGTTGTAGTAAGGGCAGCGATAAGGACTAAATTGTGAAAACCCCCTCTCGGCAGAACACCCTACGCAACTAATTGCTCTTCCAACCCTATTTGGACGACGACCGTAACAATACCATTGTTGACAGAATGATATGTTGGAACATTTAACGTTCATGTAATAGTCTTGACCTTCAAACATGGGTAATTTCTAAATTAAAATACTGATCATGATGTGTAAACATGTGATAATTAACCTGGGCACCATTATTTTCAGAGCAAAAGTCTATCAGACTGTGTATGTGTATTTATGACAATTAAACAATAAACTTAACATCAAAGTTTCTATAAATTATAAATTGATGGCACTTTACATACTAATTTACAATTCATAATTTAATAAAAATATATTAATAATAATATGATAAAGCTGCCTGGATTGTTGGGTCACTTCTTCCCCTACTGCTACCTATTTCATGACCTGAAATCTAACTTGACCAGATGTGATAATTGTTCATTCCCAATTCGGAGACTGACCAGTAAGTGATGTCATATGCTCACAAAAATGCTTGGAATAGTAAATGTAAACCTTCATTATAGTAATAGACCTTTGCCATTATTTTAATAAGTTTAACTGTCCATGCACAATGACCAGTCTGTAATTCAAGCACTTCATTGGTATAGTAATAAATTTTGAAAAAATTTCATGCATGATATAAGAAAATCAGGGGATTTAGTCAGAGTAAGTCAAGTTGTTCAACCAAAAATGCAGTTGCAAGAGAACAGATACAGAATGCAGTCAACAATGCCCTACAATAGACAGTGTATTAACAAATCATTATTTCCAGATGTGGTATATATAGTGCAAAAATTTATTCTAAATAAAACTGTTTGAATGTATCATTATTTGTAGTATGTGATGTTATACAATTGTTAGCAGAAAATTACTTGTGATTTGGGCCAGCCCAACCTGATTTTGAATCAGGCTGGATTTCACTACAGGCCAGAACATTCTATTAAAATGTAAAAAAATAAAAGGTTGCATTGTGGGTAGGGTTCTAATGGCTTTTGAAAATATGGTTTTTTTGCAAAGAATAACACTTGGGGTGAAAAGAAAAACGACGAAATAATACACTACTCTACCATAATCACCGAATTTTTTGTCACGTGGATCAAAATGATTATTTCACAAAAAATTTTTTAAATATCGTTGCATACCGTGCAAATAAAATACGCTACGTAGAATAATAACTTCTATTCTCCTGCTACTCTTCAATTGTTAAAAGCATAAAATAATCAAAAAGGAGCTTTCAAACGGGCAGCGCAAACGTATACTTGGTGCATATCTTAGCGGAACGAAACAAAAAGTTATTTTCGCTCAACTGAGCATTGCTAGCACTGTGGTCGGCGTCCACAATAGGGTTGGGAGAGCAAATAATTGCGTAGGTGTGTTCTGCCGAGAGGGGGTTTTTACAATTTAGCTCTTGTCGCTGCCCTTACTCCAACGATTGCTCGCTTAAGGCTGAACTAAACTGAAAGTGACAATAATTATTTATATGCGCGCTTCTCTTCACTTCCTATACGATGTATTTCTCCTATTCTCGTATCTAAATAAGGGTACCCACGATAAATAAACAACAACAACAATCTATCTACCGCGGAATCGAAGGGGAAATTTTCTTTTACTAATTTTAAAACGGGCGAACTTCGATTTAGTGTTTTGACTAGTCAAGGGATGTCACTTATCTAATTATAACAACAAAGAATTTAAATTA